>CABHPQ010160183.1:0-25869 GCA_902168405.1 Peromyscus aztecus
AAACATCACACAGGTGAGTTATTATCATCATCCCAGGATAGACCCTAGAGACGGTCAGTTACAAAGGAGAAACCATTCTCCCATCTCCTTGAATTCCAGACTTTCTGGAATACCTTCAACCCCAATTTCCTGGCAGCCTTCTGCTTCTTGATTCCGCTCTGTCAAAACTCCTTTCCTCCCTCCCTTCACAACCAGATGTGGGCTTCTCCATGTCCACCACCAGGTCTCTGAGGCAGATTATGCTCTTCAGATGGTGCTGGTGTCCCCAGACCGACTATCTGGAAGATCAAACCCATCTGTTTGGCTGTGCCTGACTTATGACAACACTGTCTAGGCTTAAGGGAGAAGTTGAGTTTCAAGATGAGAGAAATCTAGGCAGGCAGGCCTCAGACACATTCAATTACTTGTGGCTCTTTTGCTTTTAAAATGTATTTTTTTTTAAGTACCAAGAACGAGCATGGTTTTGTTTGCTGAATAGCTGATATGACATTGGTCTTGACTGTCAACGTGACTGCATTGAAAGATGCCTTGGACTCCGGCAAAGCATACCTCTGGGTGTGCCTATGAGGGCATTTTTGGAGATGATTGGTATTCGGGAGAGCTAGTGAAGGGGAGAGATATATCCTGAATGTGGGTAGCACCATCAAATGGGCTGGGGATCCAGATGGGATAAATGTGGAAGGAGATGAAACTGACCAGTATATGCACGTTCAAGTCGGAGCCAGTGTGTCTTGTAGTTGGAGTTTTTCTGTGTCCCACAGTCCCGCAGCCGCTCAGACCCAAGTAAACACACAGAGGCTTATATTATTTAAAACTGCTCGGCCATTAGCTCAGGCCTATCATTGACTAGCTCTTACACTTAAACTCAGCCCATTTAATCTATATGTTGCCACATGTTCTGTGGCTTTACCTGTGTGCCATTACATGCTGCTCCCTAGATGGCAGGCTGGCATCTCCTGACTCAGCCTTCCTCTTCCCAGAATTCTCCTTGTCTGCTTACCCCACCTATACTTCCTACCTGGCTACTGGCCAATCAGCATTTTATTTATCAATCAGTCAGAGCAACACTTTCACAGCATATACAGCGACATCCACAGCAGTGTCTATTAGTGCTGCCATCACCCCAGATGTCAGACTCCAGCTTCTTCATCCTTTCAATGTAGACTCACACCAACAGCTTCTTGGCCTTCAGCCTTGGATTGGACCACATCATTGTCCCCCCGATTCTGAGGCTTCTAGCTTCTCAAGACTGCACAGCCACCAAATTGTCTATCTTGGTACCCTGCAGGTGGCCATTGCAGGACTACTCAGCTCCTATCTCGTAAGCCAATCCAATATTCTTCTGGCCCAGTTTTGAGATATGGGAACACTAGCTAGTGCCAATGGCAATGGATGATCCATTCAGGACAGGTCCTCAGCCCAACTCAAGAAAGCCCATTTCAGCAGAGGTGTCAAAGCCAGTCCCGTGGTCAGAAGTTTGAAGGTGGCACCAACAGAGCTGCTGGTGACACATCCCTTACAAGAAAGCAATAAAGGATCATATTGTTCAAGGTGTCAACCTGGGCCCCAGAGCCCCTGATAGACAGTTGGCACCTCCTAGTTCAGCCCCAAGCACTGACAATTAGTTGTGAGATTTTTTTTTTTTTAGATTTATTAATTTTATTATTGGTGGGCAAGAGTGCTTTGCCTGCATGTATATATGTGCACAATATATGTACCTGGTGCTGGAAGAGGCAAAGTATGAGATCCCCTATATAGACAACTGTGTGAGCCCTTGTCTGAGTACTGGGAACCAAACTCCAGTCCTCTGCAAGAGCAATCAATGATCTTAACCACTGAGCCATCTCTCCAGGCTCTAGCTGTGAGATTTTGGGGGTTTTGTTTTTGTTTTTAGAGTTTTATTTGGTTGTTTGTTTTGTTTTGTTTTTTAAGATAAGGTCTTACTATGTAGCTCTGGTTATCCAGGAGCTCTCTCTGTAGACCAGGCTGGCCTTGAACTCATAGAGATCCACCTGCCTCTGCCTCCCAAGTGCTGAGATTAAAGGTGTGTGCCACCATGTCCAGCTTCTAGCTGTGAAAATTTGAACAAGTTTCCCTAACACACACGATCTGGGTCTAAATAGTCTCACCTATAAAATAAAGGAAAGGAGATTGGATTTGTTTCTTGGTTTAACATCAAATTTAAATGATTGAAACAGTATCCTGGCATGGTAAAGGCTCCATAAATATTAATTATAATATGAGTTGAAAAAAAGGACCAGCTATCACTTTATGGTGGGGAAACAAAAAACATCAAAAGGTGGGTGAAAGCATAGCTCAATGGTAGACCGCTTGCCTACCTGTCCAAGTACCAAATACAAGAAAAACCGTTCACGTTTACTACTGTGATGCTCGTGATTATCTCTACAGATGATGTGCATGCAGAAAGAAATTCTCAAAGTGGACCTGAACTCCTCCACACGACAGGCCTGCTTACAAGGTTGTCTCTCGGGCTGCTGCCTGGGAACTTGGGTTTTGCTAGCGTTCCCTCCCTCCCTTGGCGATAAGAGGCTGGCTGTGCCTAAACTATGCAAACAATATGGTTTATGAGGAACACCTGCTTTCCTCCTGGGAGTCTCAACTTGGCACCCGTGCCAAGCAGAGGCTGCCCGTGTGACGGCCCCCTCAGTTAAAAACTTGGATGTTGAGTCTCTACTGAGTTCCCTGGGTGATAACATTTCAAGCAGTTCCCACACGGAGAAGTCCTTGCTGGGGGTTTCACTTGTGTCTGACTCTCTTGGGACAGCATCCCTGGGAACCTGTGCCTGGGTCTGCCCAGAGCTCACCCTGTGTTCTCTTTCTTATTGCTGAGTGTGCAGACATTTGTCTCCTTGTGTGAGTCCTCATCCTGCCTAGGGTTACTCGGGTGTCCTCTTAGGGAGTTTCCAAACCTGGGAGTGTTTCGGGGAAACCTCAACGCAATGGTGAATCAGTTACCTCTGAAAGAATGTTTTGAGGGAAAACACCCCATTATCTAACTCAATGCATTCAATGAACATGTTTTCATAAAAAGACTCAAAAACGCTGGGTCTGAAAACAAACGTTCTTTTAGGTGAGGGGTTGCTGGAGATCAGGGAATCAATGACCACCCCCTACCCCACCCCCACCCCCGAGCACCCCTCCCTCCAGCCGCCTTATGCATGCTAGGTAAGCATTCTATCACCCCCAGCTCTTGGAGGAATTAGTCCTAAATGAATAAAGGGTACAATGCCATCGAGCAGTGTTTTGTCATCTTTGACAAAGTTTTGGCCTTTCTCTAAAATGATAAAGACACCAGGAGCCGTCGGGACCTTAGACGCTAACCGCCTTCCACACACTGAAACAGAAAGTAACAGGGCTACCGTTTAAATCTTTAAATCGTTCAGGTCATTATACACTAAAAGCTTTCTCATTCTGCCCCACCCATGTGTGATTTTTTTTTTCCCTCTCCAATAGACTCTTTTATGAGACAGGGTCTCACAATATAGCCCTGGCTGGCCTAGACCTCATATGTAGATCACACTGGCTTCACAGTTAACCTCCTGTGTTCTGGGGTTATGATTATGCACCGCCACACCTGGTTGGAAGAACGGTTTGATTTGTGTGCGGTTTTTTCTTCTGTTTAGTTTCACTGTGTTAGGGATTGAACCTAGGGCATCAGGCATGCTGGCCAGATGTTCACACCACTGGACTAAAAACCCCTCCTCCCCCGCCCCCCCGCAGGTCCATCACTGATAGACCTGACTGGCTTTTCTACATAAGTGAAGGGAAATGGCATATTCAATCGCAAATCCTGTATGTGTGGGAGTTCTGTGTCAATGTGTTGGATTAGGAATGGTCTATCATTTCTGCGTCTGTTTGAAACATAATCAACAAGAATTAGTTGAATATCTTCTTCGTGCCAAGCAGACTTGGGAACTTCTTTGGTTGAACATGAATCCTGTAGCTTGGAAATCCTTCGTACAGAAGCCTCTGGAAAATCCCATTCTCTGTGGAAGAGAATCAACAAACCACGTGTTTGGGGGATGTTGTGCTGGGCTTCGTATCCAATGTGCTAGTTACAGGTGTTGTTTTCTGTCTCTTTGATGAAATGCAGCTTCCCATGGCGGGGGCGGGCAGGAAAAACAAACCTTCATTTTACAAAGGCTTAATAAAATGGTACTTTTTTGAGAACTCACTTTGGAGCTCAGGCTGACCTGCCCCAGCCTGGGAATTACAGCCATGAGCTACCATGCCCAAAATGGTACTTCTCTCCAGCTGGTTAAATTTAAAACACTGGAAAAAAAAATAAAATAAACAGTTTCACGCAAGGCTCTTCAAATCCAGGCAGGGGCATATTCTTTTGAGGGTGAGCTGATCATATTGGTATGTCACTCACAGGTCTGCAAGCATTTGTCTGCTCTGGAGAGAACTGAGCCCTCCAGCCCTCCGTAGCCCGTCTGGTTCTCATAACAGTGTGGTTTGCATTACTGCTGCTGCTGATGGCCCCTTCCCTTTGAGTGCTGACAGGTTTCAAGGAAGGGTTGGGCCAAACTGTTACTATTTTCCTCTTCAAGTTCTGAACTGAGGCAATCCCTGACGTCCTCGTGACTGTTTCTGAGGCGATTTGAAGGCTCCTTTATACAACTGGCAGAAACGACGGAGACGGATAAGTGCATCCAGCTGCAACAGGAAGCAGCACAGTTAAGTCAAACCAGTATTTACCTAAGAGCATGGGTGCTGCTGCCTAGTCTACACCCGGTGTCAGGAACAGAAGGCCGCTGGGTTGGCTTCTGTGGGATGACTGTAAACTAGGGAGGAAAGCTGCTGGGTCTCCATGATGACCTCAACCCAAGAGCCTGGTGCCCCCAGGAGGCGGGAGACTGTTCTTGTCTGGAGGTCCAGCTCCTGCTACTGATTTTTCTTGGAGTCTACTTGATGCTCACTCCCTGCTGACACACTGTCTCTGCTTGTTGTGGCTGTGACTTCACTTCCCCCTTCTGAAAGAAGAGAGTTTTTGCTGGACAGATAACCAACCACACAGCTAGTGGACACACTGCTGACGAGGTTCTGACCAGTGTGTTATGGGCAGACATGGTATGTACAATGTCTGGGTCATGCTCTTGATGCTTTCTTCCTGATTGTTGTAAAGACAGATTCAACGTGAAGCAGGCTGGCCTCAGACTTTGGGATGTTCTCACCGCCACCTTTTGAGTGCTTGAATTACAGCCTGCTCATAGTAATCTTTTAAATAGACACAGGTGAACTCTTTTCTCTTGTTCTCTCCTTGGTCTTGGTGTGCCTGAGATGCAGCAGTTGAAGTCACTGTCTTTGACCTAGAGAGATGGGAACTGAAGGTGGACTATGGCAACAATAGCACACAAGTCTGGTGTTAAGTGGACTTTTCTGTCCTGCCAGTCACTCCCCAAATAACCACACAGAGACTTAATATTAATATAAATACTCAGCCAATAGCTTAGGCTTGATTTTACCCGGCTCTTATAACTTAAATTAACCCATTTCTATGAATCTATGTGCTGCCCCAAGGCTTGTTTACCTCATGTATATACTTCCCATCCTGCTCACTCTGCATCTCAGGGCAGCTCCTCTGACTCTGCCCTTCTTCCCAGCATTCTCTCTGCCCCAAAAGTCCTGCCTAGCCATTGTCCAATCACCTTTTTATTAACCAGTGAGAGTAATACATATTTACAGTGAACAAAAGGATTATTCCACAGCAGTCTGGGCCCTGACTGCACAGAGCCAAGATGATTATTAACTCTGCTTAGACTGCTGAACTTCATTCACACTTTCCTATAAAAGGAAATTTTCTATTTTATTTGAGCTATTGTAATACTGGGTCATTAATAAGAGAGTCTAGAACCTGGTGTGATGTGGTTCAGTGGGTAAAGCACTCACTCCTCAAACCCAAGGACCTGAGTTCAATCCCTGTTTCCCATGTAAAGGTGGAAGGAGGGAATCTGACCTCCACATAAGTGTGGAGGCATGCCCCTTCCCCACACATCATACCCAAAATAATAAAAAATAATAAACATTTAAAAAAATTCTAGAACCAAACTGATAAATCTATTTTTTTCTGTTTTCTACATCTAATATGGAAAAATGATCACCTTGTAACTTCTAAATTTACCAGACCTCAGTTGAAGTGGCCATATGAGAATTTTCAGTTCTTCCACCCAGGAAATTGATTGATCCATCTTTTGTTACTGGGTACCTCTGGGGAAGGACATTCCCAGAGGAAGGTCCTCTACTTTACTGACCCAGGCTTATTCTCTGAGACCAACCAGTCCTAGAGGCATGTATGTGCTACCTTAGGAAGAAATAATTCATAGCATGTAAACAGACTAGCAAGAGATATGTGCCCTACCAAATCCTCGACTCATTCCAGTGGCAATCCTTAAGTCCCATTTAAGCACCATGTAAATCAAATACGGGTGAGAATCTAGGCACATCCTGAGGTGCAATCCCTCTCCATCATCAGTGAATCCGTAAAACCCAGTCACCTACATGCTTTTAGAACAATAGCTAGATACTCCCTTTCTGAAAGGGAGATAAAAGGGGAAAGGAAGAGATGCCAGGTCCCAAGCAAGTCCCAACCCTAACAGAATAAACACCCCACATTCTCAGAGCTGAAGAATGATCTCTTCAGATGCCATTCTCTGCCCCTTCTTCTCTACTGGGACAGTGGCCCTGCCTCTGTGACCCACTGGGGTGCTAGTCCACTCTTCTAGATGAACTGGAACTGCAGTCTGTCTCAACTGCAATCTTCAAGGCTGTTCACTTGGAGTTTTAATAAGCAGGTCTTGAGGACCTCCATGACTCTGAGAATAGTGTGCATTTTGCCTTATGATCTCAACAATCATCATCATCATCATCATCATCATAATATTTTTAAAGGCCACAAAATTGACCTCTCCTCCTCCTCCTCATCCTCCTCCTCCCTCCCTCTTCCTCCCCCTCCATTTTCCTCTTCTTCCTCCCCAACCTTCCTTCTTCCCCTCTGATTTGGTTTTGAGACTGGGTCTTGCTATGTAGTCCTTGTTGACTTAGAACTCACTAGGTAGACCAGGCCCGCGGCAAATGTGCAACCATTTTCTTGCCTCTGCCTCACAAGTTCTGGAATCAGAAGTGTGCACCACCTACCTGTTTGAGACAGGGCTCACGTGTAACCCAGGATGACCCTGAACTAACTACCTTCTTACCTCAGCCTTCCAAGTGCTCGGCTTGCAGGAATAAACGACCATGCCCAGCACGGCAACCATTGCTTATCCTGCCCCTCTCCTTCCCTTCCCTTCCCTTCACACAGGTGACATTCTGTTCAGTGTGCACAGTTGACCCTTACAACACAAATATCTGTATGGAACTTGGGCTGTGTCAGTCGGCCACACACTGAGAGACTGACCTCTTCTGAGCTTGCTTCCTCAGTTTTCACAGGGTGGGTAGGGTGAGCATTTTCTAAATCTTTTACATTCTAGTGCCCTTTGTTTATTCTGACTTCAAAGAATTTCTTCCTTCTCACATCTTACTATTAGGACCCGAGCTCCTTTTCAACACTTTGCTTAGAAATCTATTCAGGTAAATGGCCAATTTCCCCTCTTCCACCTCCCAAAACACACTAGAGCATGAACACAGGCTCTTTGCTTGGCAAGAACTGTCTTTTCCTTACTGTCCAATAACATGTTCCTTTCTGTTGGAGTCGTGGTCACGATGGAGTTACTACCCACATGTGTATCAGCTACACTGGTTATAACTCTCTAAGACACTTGGTAGCTTTCTTCTTTGCTCTCAAAGTTCCTAGGAGACTTGCTTGATTTTGAAGTCCCTACTTGACAATCTGGGCTGCTGAGTCAATCTCACCTAGGCCACCCTTTACCCAGTTCCAAAGCTCCTTCAGCATCATTAAGTGTATGCATAGAATCATCCTACTTCTCAGTACCAAGTTACAGCTTCACACACACACAGGCCACAATAGCAAACTACCCCATATGCCGGGAAGTTCACACAAAGCTGAGATGTCGCCAGCCCAGTGTCTGCTCAGGGTTCCTCTGTTTCTAGAATGCCAACTACATAGCATAGAGAGAGCATGTTAATACCATGGGCAAACAATGGAGATGGCTACACACCCATGTTTATTGCGGCACTATTCACAACAGCCAAGATAGGAGTCAGTCTGGTGCCGGTCGGCACATGAATGGATAAAGAAATCGTGGTATATCCACACAGTGTAGTTTTATTCCACCATAAAGAAGAATGAAAGTCTGCCATTTTCAGGAAAATGAATGAACTGGAGAACATCGTGTTAAGCAAAATAAGCCAGATTCAGGAAGACGAAGTTACATGTTTTCTCTCATATGAGTAATCTAGATTTAGCAGCAACAAAAAAGGCCTGTAAATGGAAGGGAGGCTGCTTCAGAAGGGGAAGGAGGCCAGTTAGAGGGGTATGGGAAGGCAAACCCAATCAAAACATTATATGTACATGAAACTGTCATAATGAAACATGGTATTTTGTAAAATTAATATATACACATGTTGGAACACAGCCCAAGAATGGAGTTGTGTGAGAACTCTGAGTGCTTGTGGGAAAACTCCAAGAAAACAAGACAAGTGTCTTGCAGGCACCGCACACCTTTCATCCCAGCACACGGGAGGCAGAGGCAAGTGGATCTCTGTGAGTTCAAGGCCAGCCTGATCTACAGGGTGAGTTCCAGGACAGGGCTACACAGAAAAACCCTGTCTTGAAAAACAAAAAACAAAACAACACAAACAAACAAAAAAAAACAAAAACAAAAAAGAGTCTTGCGACGTCAGTTTCACAGAATTGTTCTTGGAATGTGTTTTCGTGCTCCTCCCCAGGGGTATCGGATAGGAGTGAGTTGACTTCAGCTGTTGATACTCATGTGCCTCTGTGGAAAAACCTGCTTCTACCACGGGTGGCTTGGCTTGTCCTTGTGATTGTACGCCTTACTCAGGTGACCCTTCTTAACCCTCAGAGTATAAATTGTCTGATGCACTGAATAAAGTTTGCTATTGCATGAGACTTTAGTCCCCCTCATTTTCAGGCCCCTCTCTCCCAGGTTCATGCTGCCAACTAGATTAGTAAACACCCATATATATGCAGAGGAGAGAGAGAGAGAGAGAGAGAGAGAGAGAGAGAGAGAGAACGAATGAACTAGTTCTCCTGCTTCTTCATGCAAGGGCACTAATCCTATTCAAGAGCTCTGCCTTCATGACCAGTCACCTCCCAAAGATGCCACCTCCTTGACCACCACCTTATGGTTTTGATTTCAACATGAATTTGGGGGGAACAGACAGACTATAACAAACTGCAGATGGGCATGCTGGGGAATCTCCAGTCACAGTAGTAACTGGAGCAAAGAGTGGTGAAGAACGGTTTTGTAAATGAGGGCGGGGATTCTTTGTGTTCAGCACTCTCCGGCTCCAAGCAGCCAAGCAGGATTTGTGAATGAATGGACTCTGGAGCCCCCTTCCCAACAGTGGCCCTGTAAGTCACCCTCTCAGGATTGCCCTTTCTTCACTTCCATATACCGAAAGAATATAACCACAGGGCTGGATCGGAATTCAGAATAAAAATATGGAAACAGTAAATGCTGTGTGCTAGCCTTCGTTAAGATTAAGTCTCCAGAGTAGGGTATGGTTGCTTACACCTGTATTCCTAGCATCTTGGGAGGCTGAAGCAGGCGGATGTTGCAAATTTGAGGCCAGCCTGGGCTACAGAGCAAGACTGTGTCTTTAAAAAGCAAACAAAAAAATTTAAAGCTCTAATAATAATTATTGTTTCAAGGGCACACGCTTACTAAGCCCTGCTTACTGCCAGGAATGGGGCCATCTGAGTTAAATAATTTAGCAGCCCCACAACTAATCATTCTCCTGGGTATGGTGATATTTTATTTGTGCTGAAATGTGATTTTATTTGCATGTTAATAAATAAAGTTGCCTGGGGGTCAGAGCTAATAGCAAGCCATAGCAGAAGCTGGGCAGTGGTGGCACACGCCTTTAATCTGATCACATGGCAGGCAGAGTCTGTGTGTTCAAGGACAAAGCCAGCATGGAGACACACGCCTTTAATCTCAATACCAACCATAGAAGACCTGGAGGTCTGTATAGACAGGGAGTGACGAGGAGGTCATGTGGTTGGATTTACAACCAATGAGAAGGCAGAACAGAAAGTCAATAAAAAGACAGATACACAGGAAGTAGGCCTCTTTCTCAGGGGAAGGATGGCAGTGGTAGCGAAGGGTAAGAAGGTGGTTTTTAGTCTCAGCTCTTAGCTACTACTCTGACCTCTTGGGCTTTTAACTCTGCATTTGGCTCTGTGTTTCCTATTTAATAAGACCGTGACATCTACACCTGGGTACAACTCTAAAAAAGCAGGTACTGGGAAGAAGTATCTTCTTTCTCCTACCCCAACTCTCTCTCTCTCTCTCTCTCTCTCTCTCTCTCTCTCTCTCTCTCTCTGTGTGTGTGTGTGTGTGTGTGTGTGTGTGTGTGTGTCCTGGCCCGTGCATGGAAATCAGATGACAACTTGTAGGAGTCGATTCTCTCCAGGGATCAAACCCAACTGTCAATCTTGGGGGCATGCATCTTTACCTGCTAAACCATCTCCCCAGCCTCTAGGGAGAATTCTTATCAAGAACACATCCTTCCTTTCTCTTCTCCTACCACCTCCTGCTCCTTCTTCTCTTTGTTTAATATAGGTCCCACAAAAGAAAACACAATAGTCTCTAAATTTAAGAAGCACGATGTAGTGGATAGCTGTTCTATCTATAACCTTGAAACATCGCCCCTAGAGATGCAGCAGGTAACTGCTCTACCTGTCTATGACCTTGAAATACATGCCCTTGGGGTGTGGCCTCTCACCTGAGATGCACGTAAGGCAGGCTCCCTCTTTGCTCCCTTGTGGGACTGATTCAGCCGGCCAGAACAACGTTCCAGACCTGTGACAATTCTATTCTGTACAATGAGTTTTTTTCCCCTAATAAATTCCTTTGCCCTTCAAGCAGACTCCGTGGATTTCTTGCATTAGCACATAGTTTGGTGAAAAAGAGCAACTAGTCAATTATGATGCACTGGATCCTAGGACATGTTACAAACTAAGTCACGGAGCCAGGTTTGGTGGCACACACCTTTGATCCCAGCCCTTGGGAGGCAGAGGCAGGCAGATCTCTGTGAATTCTAGACGAGCCTTGTCTACAGAGCTGGTTCCAGGACAGTCAAGACTGTGTAGAGAGACCCCATCTGAAACAAACAAAAAACTAAGCCATAGGAAGCTAGCAGTAGCTACTGAACCAACATGGGCAGAAGGGGACAAGAAAGGCTTCCTGGAGAAGATGACAGATGGGATGAAGTTGGAGAGATAAGTCACATAAAGAACAGGAGAACATGGAAGAAGCCTCCAGACACAGATGTGCTGCTTGGTGACTGAAAGCAGATCACTGGAACACAGTTTAGTAACATGGCAACTACAAAGCTCAGAGACCCATCTATTCCAGGCTGCCAATGAGATGGCCCATGAGAAGAGGTCTTTGTAGAGCTGTCCATGATGGGGCTTACCGGTAATGCAGGCACTTAGGGAACTAAGGTAAAAGGATGGCTATAAATTTGAGGCCAGTCATAGCTACCAAATAAGATCCTGTCTCAAAAGCAGAGTGTTTTAAGCTCTAAGATGTTTGGAGTTGTCCTCCAAGCACAGCTGAGTCGCCCACTGGAGGGACAAGGTTGGTTATGCATCTGTCCTTGGGCACATGCAGATTTGGTTAAATACAAGATGTGAAAATAGGGCTCGAGGTGTAGCTCAGTGGGTGGAGCGTTTGCCTCACATACACAAAACCTTATATTCAATCCTGGTGACACGTTACAGTCAGAAGGTGGAGGCAGTATGCTAAGTTCAGGTCTATCCTTGGCTACATAGTAAGGTGGAGGCCAGCCTGGGGTACACATGACCCTGTCTCAAAGAAAGAAAGAAACCTCTTGAGTTTTCATAAATAAGTTTGGATGATAAGTCCCCAGTAATGTAAGCCATGCTTTTCCAGGCATGGATTTTAAAAGTCTTGCTTATAGCTTACTTCTCTGAGTCCAGGACAGAGCCTGACACACAGGGGGCACTCAATCGTCATTTGTTAAATGAGTAAGTGAGCTAGCAGAAAAGATGTGTGTATTCTAAGAGCACTGTTTGGCGACCTTTGTTCATCCTTTTTGGGTTGGCCCTGATTGCAACAGCATTTTTGGCTCTGTCTGAAAGAGACAACAAGTTTTTTTTTTTTAAGTTGTATATTAACCAGGCTTTTGAATGGTTATGTAAATGGAAAAGCAGTCTTCAAGAGGTAACACTGAAGCTTTAATTGAAAAGAGAATCTGGACAAAATGAATAGTCTTCTTGTTAGCTTTCCATCACTATGACAAAATACTGGATGAAGATCAATCTACATGGCGGGAAGGTTTGATTTGGGTTCACTCTTTCAGAGATTTAAGTCTGTCATGGTCAGTTAGCCCACTGCCTTCGGGCCCGTGGCAAGCAGATACTTCAGGGCAAGGAGCACTTGGTGGAGCCGAGCCAAAACTGGTCACTTCTTCATGGCTGGAAAGCCAAGGAGAGAGAGAAAGAGGCTAAGGTCCCAGGAGTGCCAGTGACCTTACTTTCTTTGTCTGGGTCATGCCTCCTCAAAATTCCACTTCCTGAAGCACCCCAGGCCTTGGGGACGTGTAACTGGAAATGATGGCGCTGTTTAATTCTCTCACATCTGCCTCATCTTACAAACCAGACAGATAAAAGCTTAGAAAGGTCAGATAAATCGTCTGTGTAACATCCCGCAGCTACACATCTTTCCAGGCTGCTCTCCTAACATCTGCCCTGCAAGTCTCACTTTATTTAAAAATGCTTACTAGGAATTGGCTCCAAAAATACTTGACTGATGTCAAGGAAAAGCAAATCAATTGAATAAAAAAGAAAATCACATTTTTCAAAAGAATAAAATTTAGTTCTTTCTTTTTTTCACAGGGTCTTGCTATGTTGCCTAGGCTGGTCTTGCTTGGATCCCTGAACTCAAATGATCCTCTTGCCTCAGCCTCCCAAGTAACTGAAACAATGTGTTCCCATGCCCAACCGGTAGTTACATTTTTTGGACTTCCCCTTGCTCTGACTCTTCATCTGTTTGTGCAGTCATGACAATGATTCCTCACTGTCCTGAAGGCTGGGAAGCCTGTGGCCTTCATGGCTGCACAGGGCTGCTGGGTGTCCTGATGCTGCACCCTCACACTGCACGAGACAGAGAAGAAGGGGCCAGTTGTCCTCTGAAGCCTCCTTTATAAGATCCTTAATCTCATCCCAAGGGAGGGGCCCTCAAGACCTGTGACTCCCTGCAGGTCTGAGCTCTGGACACTATCACATTGCAGAGAAAGTTAGGGGACACAGTGGGACCACTGCAGAGAAAGTTAGGGGACACAGTGGGACCACTGCAGAGTGAGTTAGGGACACAGGGGGACCACTGCAGAGTGAGTTAGGGACACAGTGGGACCACTGCAGAGAAAGTTAGGGACACAGGGAGACACTGCAGAGTCAGTTAGGGACAGGGAGACCACTGCAGAGTGAGTTAGGGACACAGGGAGACCACTACAGAGTGAGTTAGGGACACAGTGGGACCACTGCACCATTGGCGAGATATCGAAACCTGGCAATCAGACGCGCATTTCAACAGCTGAAATGGATTTTTTTTTTTTTTTGGTGGGAGTGGAGGCAGAGTAGGGGTAGTATTTGGAATAATGCCTATAAATCACACCCATCCACTCTTCTAGCTGAGAGCTACAAGCAAAAAAAAGTATTCAAATCCCTTTACAAAGCAATTTCCTTGAAAACATTTTTTGGGGAGGGGGAGGAAAAAAATTTAGGTGAGGCTAAATTTTTTTTTGAAATCTATGATCACAATCCAAACAATTTAAAACGCAAAGTTGGAGAGAGCAATGGAAACGAATGTGGAGGCCAGTTCTGAGCACAAAAGGGAGTGGAAAGATTCTTTCCTATTATGCTGACCACATTCCTCTCCTGAAACATAAGCTCACAGCTGAAGCAGTATTATAATATAATGGGCGTGTTTTTATCCAGGCTGGCTGGACAATGGGTCCCCCTACTTCTGTTCTTCAGCACTGGAGGTTGAATGCAGGGCTTCCTGCCTGCTAGGAGTGCTCCGCCACTGAGCTGCAAACACGGCCCTCCTCACTTTCTAATTCAGATGGAATTAAACTGCTGAGGCTGCCCTTGAACTCACACTCTAGCCCAGGCAGGATGTGAACTTAGGATCCAGCTACCTCAGCCTCCCAAGCAGCTGGAATTACAGGCCTGAATCACCTGCCTCCTTAATTTCAGTTTGGGGCTGAGTTACCAGATACACTACTCAAGACTCCATTTTAAAAATCACCTGAATGCCTAACTCATTTGGGCTTATTTGAATCCTTTAATTCAGCAACACACACAGAGGGTTGTTGGAATTTTTGTGTTTATTTGTTTTTTTTTTCTTTTTACTTCCTTGTCTTCATTGTTGCTTGTTATAGTCTGTTTCCTGTTGTTAAAATACATCTGATGCTGGTTTACATAAAAGCTTGGGCTGGGATTTGGCTCAATAAGTACAGTGCTCACCTAGCAAGCACAAGGCCCTGGGTTCAAGGCACAGCCCTGAACAAAATTAGACATGGTCAGGAATGCCTGTAATCCTAGTGTTTGGGAGGTAGAGGCTGGAAAACCAGAAGTTCAAGTCATCCTCAACTAGATAGCAAGTTCAAGGCCAGCCTGGGCTATATGAGACTCTGTTGCACAAACAAGGAGCAGGAGGAGGGGCAGTGTGTTCCTTAAATCTAAGTTTTGGAAGCTAAAAATACAAAATGATGCAACTCCTGGCGGGGACCCTTTGAGCTGTATTTCAGCATGGCAGGTGGCATCACGGCAGGAACATGTGCACAGGGAGAGATCACACATTGAGACTGGAGGCCAGAAGCAGGGAGGGACGGGTCGGATCTTTCTCTTTTTGTAACAATCCATTCTTGTGAGAACTGACTGAGGTCCCGAGAGAACTGCGTTAATCCTTCCTGAGGGCAGTGAACTAATGACTTCACCACCTCCCACTAGGCCCTGCTTCTTTGTGCATGTCTCAGTTAGGGTTTTTATTGCTGTGAAGAGACACCATGACCACGGCAGCTCTTCTAAAGGAAAATAATTAATTGGGGCTGGCTCACAGTTTCAGAAGTTCAGTCCGTTATCTTCTTGGTGGCGTGCAGGCAAACACGGTGCTGGAGAAAGAGCTGAGAGGTCCTCGGCTTGATGCACAGGCAGCAGAAGAGGACTGAGATACTGGGTGTGGCTTCTGCATGCGTGAGACCTCAAAGCTTGTCTGCACAGTGACACACTTCCTCCAACGAGGCCACGCCCACTCCAACAAAGCCACACCCCCTAACAGTGCCACTCCCTCTGGGGGCCATTTTCATTCAAACCACCTCAGTACATGTATGTGTTCATGTGTGAATTCATATGTATGCAGTGCATGTGAAAACCAGGAGCCAGCCTCAGGACTCACCTGTGTATCTCATTCACCCCCCCACCCCCACCCCGGAGCTGAGGACCAGACCCAGGGCCTTGCACGAGTATCTCACTAGGCTGTTTGGTCTGGTCCCTTCACCTCCCAGAGCACATTACGTGTGCGTCCCCACATCCGGCTTTATGTTGGTTCTAGAGATCAAACTCAGGTCCTTACGCTCTTACTGTAAGTACTTTACCAATGGGGTCATCTGCCTACCTGAGCCCAACCCTCTCACAGAGTCTGCTAACACCGCCGCCACACTAGAGACCAGGCCTCTGGCGCATGGACCTTTGGAACACAACCTACATCCATCCAAGCCATCGCATTACTCCTTTAAGGCCAAACTCCTCACAACCTTCAAAGCCCTCTTGCTCTGACCTCTGCCTGACCCTCCTACTTCACCATCCTACCCCCCCCCCCCCCCCCCCACTCAACGCCTCCAGCGACTTCTTTCTCTGGGTTTCCAGCCCATCCTCTCCCAGGAATGCATTCTCCCTTTATCTTATCAACATCCGCATCTCCACTGAACGTCCATCCTTCTTCCCCAGACCACTCTCCCATAGCACACACCCAGCCTCTAGTGCAATGCTGTTTGAGCACGTGTTAGCACTTGATAGCACTATTGCATAGTTCCCACTAGTACTGGACTGACTGTATCCTGCACCCTGCTGCCTCCTAGATCGGAAGGCCTGAAAGATCTTACCTGTCTCATTTCCCAGGTATTCCCAGAGCCTAGAAAAGTCTGGTGCAGGGTTGGCACTCAACAAACAATAACTGAATTGAATGAAATAGATTCATCAGATAATAGGATTCGTCAACTGCATTCTTTATCAGCTTTTCTCATATTCATTTATTAAATATCAGAAATATATTTAACATTTAATGTAATTATTTCATAGTAATTTATTTAATATAAATAGAAGTTATTTGGTGTTATGAATTGTTGTGCAGGGGGGGCCAGCGAGAGTATGCTGCACGTGCAGGGAAACATGCTGGGCAGATGCAGCGGCGGGCTGGGCAGATGCACCCCATGCAGGCATGGCGCCAGCAGCGGCAGCCAGTAATTCACAACCCAGACGCTGCATCCATGTGGAGAGTTTATTATAATAGAGAGATGAAGAGAAAGACAGGAAAGAGAGAGGCAGAGAGACAGAGAAGAGAGAGATATGGAAAGAGATGTCAAGGGTGCACAGCTTGTGGGAGGAAAAGGGGAAGAGAAGGACAGAGAGGAAGGGGAGGAGTTTTTCCTTAGAATGAGATTTTTATGTCAGGACGCAGGGTGGCACCAAGGGTATGGGATTTCAAGAGGTGGGTCAGAATATTAACATAAGGGGATCCAGATATGGCTAATCCCAGGCACTGTCAAAAATTAAACCAAAATTAGAAACAGTGTCTTTAGCCAGGGCTTGAGGCAGCAGCAGGGGTAATCAGTAGTTTGAGGTCATCCTCAGCCACACAGTCTATTCCGGGCTGCATGAGACCAAGACTCAGAAACAACAAAGCAGACCTGATTCCTGAATCAGGCAGAACTGGACCCCAACCAGTGCGGTTCCATACAGAGACAGTGAAGAGAAGGGGGACTTTTGTGAGCTGTTTGCAGAAACAAGGCAAAGGAAACATCTGATTGGTTAAATCAGAAAGCCCCAATAAGAGGTTAGCTGGTGGTTTCTGATTGGCTAAGCTGAAGTTTCCTTGTAATACAGACAAAAGTTTTGTTTGAACAGCCTCCCAATTTATTATTGTTGTAGTTGTTGCCTTGCTGAGAGGCAACCCAGGGCCTCGCACATGTTTGGAAGTGTTCCCACCTTAGAGTTCAGCTCCTAGCCTACAACTGATTGTTCTAACAAGATGAATATTTATTAATGGTCACCTTGTGTGAGGTGTCAGGGGATATACACTGTTGTATAGAATGATTCTTGCCTTCTTGAAGCTTATAATCTAATGGGAAGGAAAACAAAAATTTGGGTTAACAGGGTGTAGGCAGAAGTTTCTGTCCTGCCAATAACTCCCAAATACCTGGCAGCTGCTTCCCAAATTACCACACAGAGGCTTATATTAATTATAAATGCTCGGCTGGTAGCTCAGACTTATTACTAACTAGCTTTTTTGTTTGTTTGTTTGTTTTCTTTTGTTGGGTTTTTTTTTTTTGAGACAGGGTTTCTCTGTGTAGCTTTGGAGCCTGTCCTGGATCTCACTCTGTATACCAAGCTGGACTCGAACTCACAGAGATCCGCCTGGCTCTGCCTTTCGAGTGCTGGAATTAAAGGCATGCACCACCACTGCCCGGCCTACTGACTAGCTCTTACACTTAAATTAACTCTTAATTCTCATCTAAGTTTAGCCACATGGCTTGGTACCTTTTCTCAGTACAACATTCTCATCTTGTTTCCTCTGAGTCTGACTGGTGACTCCTGACTCCACCCTTCTCCTTCCCATCATTATCAGTTTGGCTTTCCTGCCTAACTTCCAGGCTAGCTACCAGCCTGTCAGCTTTTTATTAACCAATGAAAGTAATACATATTCATAGTATAGAAAAGGATTATTCCACAGCAGCAGGGTCTTCAGTTTCCTACATGAATGCTTTAAATATCATTGAATCAATTCAAGCATCTTCATTACCAAAAGGTAAATGTTTGTGTGCTGTGGGATGTTCTGTATGGCAAATGTGTTGCTAATAAAACACTGATTGGCCAGTGGCTAGGCAGGAAGTATAGGCGGGACTAACAGAGAGAATTAAAAGAACAGGAAGGTGAAGGGAGTCACTGCCAGCCACCGCCAGGACAAGCAGCATGTAAAGATGCCGGTAAGCCACGAGCCATGTGGCAAGGTATAGATTTACAGAAATGGATTAATTTAAGATATAAGGACAGTTAGCAAGAAGCCTGCCACGGCCATACAGTTTGTAAGCAATATAAGCCTCTGTGTTTACTTGGTTGGGTCTGAGCGGCTGTGGGACTGGCAGGTGAAAAAGATTTATCCTGACCGTGGGCCAGGCAGGAAAACTCTAGCAACATTTGTGTGTGCGTGTATGCGCGTGTCCAGTGTGTGTGTGTGTGTGTGTGTCCATGCATTAGAGATGCAACTAAACATAATTATTTGAAGAAACAGGTGCCCAGAAACTTTGAACAGACCAGAGCTTCTCCCTTGCCACAGTGCTAAAGGAGTTGTGTTTCAGAAAGGTGTCTGGCTTTCATATTTCAGTGTAAACAAGTTTACAAAGGAATTAAACTGCATTAGTATTCTGATCCCTTCTTAAATCAAATTATCTAAGGTTTTTGGTAAGCAATAAAGCCGACTGGAATGTGGCACTGGAATGTGGGCTTTACTTCAGAAAGTTTGCTTGGCGGAGATTCTCGGTGTTTGCCCTACTCTTTATAGGCAGGAACCTTTAAGCTACATCAAACTCAAGAACTTAAATGAGCATAAGAAGCCGAAATGGAGCAAGTGTGTGGGATGGGGTAAGGTGGAGGGCCCAGAGGTTGTGATCCTCATTGTCTGAGAATCAGAATCTTTCTAAAACACACAATGGGCCAGACATGGTGGCACGTCTTTAATCCCAGAGCTCCAAGGCAGAGGCAGGTGGATCTATGAGTTCAAGGCCAGTCTGATCTACAGATGGAGTTCCAAGACAGCCAGGGCTACATTGAGAAACACTGTCTTGAAAAAAACAAAACAAAAAATCCACACTGTACATGAGCACACTATACACAAAACTATCATGGGAAGTCTCCAGTAAGATTTAAATCCCAGACCATAGAGCCGGGCTCTTTTGTTCAATTCCAGGCTGCTAAACCCGAAGGCAGTCTGGCAGTGGTCCACACCTAACCTAGAAGTCAGCCACCTTTGATCTTGAATAACAATCAGTGAAATTAGTGGAGTATTGAGATAAAAATAAAGAGACTGGAGGGAAGGAGGGGAAGGGGAGGGTCATCCAGAAGGGAGGGAAATGAAGGAGTTACAGGAAGGAGGTGAAGAGGGAGAGGGGGTGGGTGAGAGGAGTGGTGAGTCCTCTTCTTTAGGATTCCCAGAATCGTAATTCCCCACCCCACTGCCCCTGCCTCCCTGGGCTCACCTCCAGCCCTCCAGGTGCCTCTACTTTCCTTGGCCCCCCATGCCTTCCTAAGGACCTGACCTTTCCTGCGGCCCTGCACACTGATGGCCTCTAGGGTCTTCACCTCCAACTCTTCCCTTCCTACCTTAACCAAGAGTCTGATTTCAGTTTTAGTGTGTTTTCTCCGTTTGGGTTGAGACAAGGTTTCCTGTAGCCTGGTTAGCCATGTAGCTGAGGATGACATTGAACACTGACCCTCCTGTCTGTCTCCCAAGTGCTAGAGTTAAATATGTGCAGGCATTGCCTTGTTTAGTGAGGGCATCACCATGTCTAGTGTGGGCATCACCATGTCTAGTGTGGGCATCACCATGTCCAGTGCCAGCATCACCATGTCTAGTGTGGGCATCACCATGTCTAGTGCAGGCATCTCCATGTCTAGTGCGGGCATCACCATGTCTAGTGTGGGCATCTCCATGTCTAGTGTGGGCATCACCATGTCTAGTGTGGGCATCACCATGTCTAGTGCGGGCATCACCATGTCTAATGTGAGCATCACCATGTTTTGTTTGCTCTCCACCCCAAGTCTTATGCTGTAGCCAGACTAGCCTTGAACTCTCAGCAATCCTCCTGCCCCAGCTTTTCTAGTGCTGGGATTGCAGGTGTGAGTCACTGTGCCAACTGAAAGCTTCATTTGAATCTGCTAGACTCACGGCCCTGCGGCTTCTCAATGAGAAGAACGGCACTCAGAACATGACCTTTTGTTCTGCCATTGACCCTGTCTGGTTACTTAACACCCCTTTGTTCTTTCTGAGTTCATTTCTGTGATTTCACATGTTTATGGTGCTGGTTGCTTTTGTTGTCTTTCTCCAAATCTGAGTAATTCCAGAATTTAGCTTTCACTTTTTTGTTTTCTTTATGCAACCTACCTGAAGGAACTATTGATTATGGTGATATAATACTGTGTGACCAAACAAAAAAATTAAATCACACACACAGATAAAAAATGGGTTTTGAGCCAGATGGTGGTGGCGGCACACAGCTTTAATCCCAGCACTTGGAAAGCAGAGGCAGGTGGATCTCTGTGAGTTCCAGGCCAGCCTGGGCTACAGAGGGAGTTCTGTTGACAGCCCGGGCTACACAGAGAAACCCTGTCTCAAAAAAAGAAAGTGGGGCGTGGGTTTTAAGAAGAGAAGAAACACACACACACACACACACACACACACAGAGAGAGAGAGAGAGAGAGAGAGAGAGAGAGAGAGACCCTCATGGAGATGAGGGCATGAGACTCTCAGTTCAAAGTCATCCTCAGCTAGCTACTGAATTCCCTTATCATCTCTGTCACCCATCAATTCAAACAGGTTGTGAATGGCGCTGCTGGGACCAAAGGTATACAAACATCTCTTTAAGATGTTCTCCATTATTTTGGGTCTATAACCAAAGTGAAATGGCTGGATCATCTGGTAATTCTATTTTTGAACTCCGCCTGGGGATGTAAGCCTTCCAGAGATGGATCTAGTAAGAGAACACTGTGGCAAGAGACACTTAGAAGCTGGCTTTCCAGCTCTTGTGGGTGGTGCGCTGGTCAAGTAGCTGCTGCTGGCTTGGCTGTTAGAGAGAGGATGTAGGCATTTTGGGGGACTCCCTTGGAGGGTAGCGCCAGATTGGAGGGTGGGGCTGAAGTTTATACTTATATAAACACTTAAGAGTGTTCTGTAGGGAAAGGATGAATGGAAGTATAGAATGGTGAGGGGTTTTTTTGTTGTTTGGTTGGTTTTGGTTTATTATGACAGGATCTCAAAGAGGCCAGGTTGGCCTTGAACTCACTAAGTAGCCGAGGGCAACCTCGAACTCCTTGAACTGGGATTAAACCCATGACTCATCACTCCTAGAATTGGAGTATAGGACTCGGAAAGACTGGAAGTGGGCAGACAGATCGCAGGGGAGGAGCTAGCACAGGGGGTTTGGAGGATAGTGCCGTCACTTTCCTAAGTGTGCCATGTGTTGGAATTCCTGGCAACGCCCCCAGCTACATGACCTCACCTAGGATGTCCAGTCGTCAAGCAAGAGGCTTAGTCATCCTGGGGCCTGGCTTCCTACATAATCCATGCACTGCGAGGTCATGTAATTTGCATGCAGCGTGATCACATAATCTATGCGCATGCATGGCATAGCCCGTATGTGCATGTGTGGGGGTGGGTTGGGGGTGGGAATCCATAAAAAGCGGGTCACAGACTCCTCCCCCTCTTCTTGTTCCTCTCTCTCCATGCACAGTCTTCCAGAGGCCTAAGCACGTTCCCCTCTGTTCCTTCTCTTAATAAACTCTGATAGTGGGTTTTGTTGTGCCCCAAGGCTTTCCTCGCATGGTAAACAGTGCCGCTTAGTGAATAACCCAGCGCCGCCTAATAATAACTAACACCATGGGCTGTCTATGGAGAATGTAGTCACCCTCCTCTGTAGTTTCACCTGTGTGAGAGCCAAAGATACATTTCAAGTTTTACTTTCTCTGCCTTAGAGATCCGTGAATCAAAATGTCTCTGATCTGCAAGCCTCTTGCCCAAGGACAGATAGTTTCTGAAGTGCTGGAGGCTATTGTTTATGGGGCTATAGCTGGAGGGTATTGTTTATGTTAACAAGCCACATGTTTTCACTCCCCTAAACACGTTTGTTTGACCCATCTGCACCAGATGTGCTTGATCACATGTGGGCTGGAGGTACGTGATAAGTTTTGAATCCCCTGTTGCTGGGTTCCCGCCTCTGCTGATGTAATAAGCCAAATCAAACCAAATTAATAAATCCAGGTTTAATGAGCAAAGCAATCCTGGGTGACCCTTGGGAAGGCAGGGGAAGGGTCACAAAGGAAGAGTCACATGGGAAGAGTCACAGGGGAAGGGTCACGTGGCAAATATGGCTACCAGGCCTTAAGTATTCAGTAGGTATGGTCTTGGGCAGTCTCAGGGAGGGGCTGACTTTGGGCGGACTTCCTCTGGGGCAGGGGTCTGGAGGGGAGCTCTAGGGGAAGGGCTGCTGTTTGGCGGGCTTTGAGGGGGTGGGTTTGGGAAGAGAGATGGGGGAGGGGAGTTAAGGTGGAGCTTCCACTAGAATTGTATGTAGGCAGGAAATATGTCAGGATATATGCTTGCCCAAGATTGGACCTGATGGGAAATGAAACGAAATGAATTATGGGGCCCATCCCCACCCCCCACAAGGTTTCTCTGTGTAGCCCTGACTGTCCTGGAACTCTCTCTGTAGACCAAGCTGGCCTCAAACTGAGATTCACCTGCCTCTGCCTCCTGAGTGCTGAAATTAAAAGCTTGCGCCACCGTGTGTGAGGCATTTTCTTAATTGTTAATTGATGAAGGAGGGCCCAGCCACTCCTGGGCAGGCAGTCCTCTAGTTCTCTATATAAGGAAAGTAGCTGAGCAAGCCAGAGCCAGCCAGTAAGAGCACTCAGCTTCGTTCCACCTCCAGGTCCTCCCCTAGTTTTTCTGCCCTGATTTCCTTCAGTGATGAACAGTTTCCTGAACATGTAAGGTAAAATAAACCCTTCCCTCCTCAAGATGCCTTTCTTCAGTCTTATGACAGTGTAAGGCAAATTGCTAAATGGTCTTATTAATAAAAAAAAAAAAAACCGGAGCCAGATATTGGGGTGAAACCTGAGAGATCAGGGGAATAGGACAAGCCACAGCCAACCTCCCCTCACCAACTCCTCAGCCTCCAGAGAGAGCTACTTCCTGTATACCCATGCCTATATGCCTTTCTGTGCCCTGCCATCTCACTTCCTCTTTCTGCCCAGCTCTATCACTTTCTGTCTGTCTGTACAGACCTCCAGACCTTTATGGTTAACTAGTGTTGGAATTTAAGGCATGTGCCACCACACCTGGCTCTGTTCCCAGTGCGGCCTTGAACTCACAGAGATCCGGATGAATCTCTGCCTCCTGAATGCTAGGATTAAAGGCTTGTGCTACCATTGCCTGACTTCTGTGTTTAATAAAGTGGCTGGCTTTTCCCATTGATCTCCATGCAAGCTTTATTTATTAGAGCACAAATAAAATATCACCACATGACAGCAACAGGCAAACTAGGACACTACCTGCCCATCACTCACTATTGAGCCTGGTTATCAGATCAAATACGATGTCACAAGGCTGCATTCAAGGTAGCTTCCTTTTACTTCATAACAGCCCTAAAGTGCAAGGACTGTAGCGGTGGCGGTAACCTTACTATGCCAAAGAGGAGGTGGAAAGTGCTTCCTTTAAAAATGTATTGTTACTGTTTTTAATTATGTGTGTGTAGGTATACACGTGTAAGTGCGGGTGCCAGTTCCCCCTGGAGCTGGAGTTCTCGGTGGTTGTGAGCTTCCTGAAGCAGATGCTAGTGAACTAAACTCAGGTCCTCTGGAAGAGCAGTGTGTGTTCTTAGAGCCATCCCCAGCCCTGAGTTCTTCCTTCAAATATAAATATGACTATCACATCATCACAAAGCAGGGTGACTAGAGTACAGGGGAGACTATGTTCATAAATAGCACAGTTGTTATTATTCTCTTACTGTACCTAATGTATAAATCAAACTTTATCATTGTTATCCATATAGGAAAAAAATAGCACAGTCCATTCAGCGTCCAGTACTGTGCTGGGTTGCAGGCACCCCTGAGGGTCTTGGAATCCATGCGAGGGGGGTTTAGGTAGTTGGTTATACCAACAGCATCACCTCAAGTAAGGGATGAACATTCCCCAAGGGGCACAAAAAGAAAAGTGTCTTACAAGAGTGATTTCAGCTGGTAGTTGGGTGTCACACCTGTATGCCTGTGATCCTAGCACTTGGGAGGCTGGGGCAGGAGAATGACTTCATTTTGAGGCTAGTTTGATCTACAGAGTGAAGATCTATTTTAAATCAACAACATTCCCCAAATAAAAAAATACCCCTCCACTCCACCCCCCAACCCCCACCCCCCCCACCCCCCCACACAAAAGGGACTTCATAGGGTTTCTGGGTATTTGAACTTGTAGAGCAGTGGTTCTCAACCTGTGGGTTAGAAAACACAGATATTTACATTACAATTCATAATCATAGCAAAATTACAGTTATGAAGTAGCAACGAAAATAACTTTATGGCTGGGGTTACCACAACATGAGGAACTGTATTAAAGGGTCCCAGAATTAGGAAGGTTGAGAAGCACCATAGAGATTCCTACAGGATGGGGTGCCTAAAGCATGGCTGGACCCTGTGTTCCTCTTCCATGTCTCACCCTGTGCGCGCCTTTTACCGGGATGCTCATCTTTCAGGAAAATCAATTGTACATGAAGTTGAGCCGGACACAAAGTGGATGTTTTAAGTTCTCAACATTAGGGAGGTTGAAACAGGAGGATATCTGTGAGTTAGAGGCCAGCCTGCACAACAAAGACCTCGAACCAAAAATAAAAATAAATAAAATTTTTTAAAAATGAAAATGGGATATTTTAATAACATATTCCATGAAACATGACCTATAAAAATTATTTAAATTCTGCAGGGATTTGAGTCGTTTTTAGACTGGAGCCCAAGTAGTAGGGTGATACTACTTGGGCTCCATGGAGATCAGAGGACCACCCCGGCTGTTCGTCCTCAGGTGCCAACTATCTTGGTCTCTCACTGACCTGGCGCTCAGTAATTTGACCAGGCCGCCTGGCCGGTGAACTCCAGAGATTTATTTCTCTCTTCCTCTCCTGGGGAGGAAGACTATACCTCACCCACCTTTTACAGCTTTTAAAAGGTGAGATCCGGGATTCAAACTCAGATCTGTGTGTTTTAAGCACTTTGCCAACTGAGCTATCGTCCCAGCCTGGATGAATACTTTCTAAAACCTCCTTTACAGCTTTCCAATGCCTGTTTCCAATGAATAGGTTTTGGAAATGCTGAGTTACACTAAGAGTGCTTACCAAAGTGTCCTTCACATTTAAAACGTTTCAGGGAAGATGCTCAAGACTGTCAGGCCCTCCCTGGTGACATACACTCTTGGTAGAACTTGGCCAGGGTTTTCTGAGTTTATCTTGACAGTAAGTGAAAGGCACACTATGAAAAGAAAGCAGATGGCTGGGCATGGCGACTCTTGTCTACAATGCCAGGAATCTGAGAGGCCGAGGCAGGAGAATTGCCATGAGTTTGAGGCCAGTATGGGCTACACAGTAAGACACTGTCTCTTAAAAGTAAATAAATATAAAAGATCTGGGCATGCCAGTGCATGC
>CABHPQ010160184.1:0-36326 GCA_902168405.1 Peromyscus aztecus
CTTCAAGGTAACTTTGGTATCATGAACCTCTTCTGCCTATTTTACTTTAATGAGGCCTGCAGAATCGGGGGCGTGTGTACCTCAAAAATGCATGGGAAGCCTCTAGATTCTGATTCAGCTGGCTCTGAAATATCCTTGCTTATGCAGCCATTTTTCCAAGGAAATGACCCGTTTTTGCAGCTGAGCATCCCAGCTTCCTTTTTGGCACAGCCTCTTAGTAAATGTACCTTTGCCTTGCTGCCTTATGGAACACAGTCTGCCTGCAGCTCTGTTTAAAAAGTAGTCCCATTTCTCTCAGTTGAAAGCAGTTCAACTCTGACAGTATATCAGTCAGATTTCTCATCGGTACAGCATTACTCTGCAGCCCATGGTCATCCAGCAGATCCGCAAACTGCAGATTAGCAGGCAGAAGCCTTCCCCACCATGTGTGGGTGTCCTCCAGCACCTGCTGTCCCCAGCTGCAGTTGCAACAACCTTTGACAGAGAACAAAGGAGAGGAATTTTTACACATACCCAGTCTTCCAGAGGTGGCTGGAATGTAAGCAAAGAGAAGGTATAACCCGTAGTCCTTTCCTTCCCCAGGCTTCCTCCTTTATCTCTGAACACAGGCATCATCCCTTCAGTGTCTCAGATACATATCTTGGTTCATGAAACATTCAATTATTTTTCATAAGCTGGGGACTGTTTTCAGGACACTTGACAGGTGCTGACAGCAAGAGAGAAGAGTGAAATCAGTGCTTTTGTTTCCATATACGTTGCATTTTCTAATCCCTGGGCCTCTGAGGGTTAAAGCTTCTCTCAGTGTCCCGATTAAAGCTCCGTGGAATCTCTGAGCCCTTGGTCAGGTCAGGATGGAAGTAGTCTTCCCAGTGTCTCTCTAATGACTACTTTCTAAGGATCAGAAAATAATATCTTACTGTCTCAAGTATTTTTTTTTAATTAGTACTGGCTATCAAGAAGGAGAGCTGATGTTTTTAGTTTCAATACTTTCCATCCTAGGACTAGACAAATATCTATTCTTCTGTGAATACTCTATTTGGTATCTAGGCACACTCTTTCAGGAAAACTTAGCTTCTCATTGTTCTAAAAACTAAATTATCCAGAGAAAAATTTTGAGGAGAGTTATTCAAATCCCATTTTTAGTATTAGAAGGGTAGTGTGCGTATATATGTGCATATATGCACTTGAATGTGTACATGGCAAATGAGAAGATTCTTAGAAAAACACAGTAAAAAGATACAAACACAAGAGGCACCAGCTGCTTCATCTGAAATATGGGAACCCCAGGAAAAATGCAATCCTTCATGTCGTCCAACTGTGGCATTCTGTGAGTCTGCCACAGCCTGAGTTGCTCAGCAGCTTCCCTGAGACATACTTGACCCTCTGTAATGAGCTCCAGACTTGCAATTTGTACAGAAAATCAAAGCTTGCTTCTGAACCACAAATGCAGGGAATGGGACTCTTAGCTCTGTCTTAGGGGGAAGGGAGGCCCAGAAGGCTTCCCAATAAACAGTCATACCTGCAGTGGGCTATAAGACCCTCCTGATACAATTTCCTCATTGTACAGGAAACAGAATTGAAATTAAGAAGAATGAAGGAATCTAACCAAAGTCACTGGGCTAATGTTTTTCTGAGTCAGAACTTACTCTGCAGGCTTTTAGAAGTGAATACCAGATACCATCCTAATAGAAATTCTTAAGAGCATAAGAAACAGAGTCCCATTTAAGGGTGTGATGTGAATACTATTTTGGATTTTTTTTTTTTTGTCTTTAGAAATCAGGGTGGCTGGAAATAAAAATAAGGGATTAACAATTTCTAGTTACATAAAAAGCTTTGTTCTGAACATGCCATACATCGAAGAACAAAATGAGATGACCATCTCCATTTAAGTTAAACTTAAAAACAATACCCTAACAAGAGTCAGAGGACATTAAAACCTGCTGTGCGGAAAGGGAGGAATCTCCTAACCCTGGCATCTGTGAAACTTGTCGAGATTTACCAGCTGAAAAGACAATGCTCAGGTGGGATGCAGAAAGCCAGGCAACCAGCCCTGGACCAATCTTGGCACTTAATACTGTTATATGATAATGGGCTTTCATGTTGCTGGGGAAAGTGGAATTTAGAATATCTAACCTCAGGAGAAGTGAATAGGGTATAGGTGGAGACCACTCATATACAACAAGATTTTTTTAAGCATTATATTAAAAGCTAGTTAATACGTTCACAGGTAAAGAACATTTTCTTTCTAAATTTACTTAACATCTCATCTCGAAAGCTAGAACGTTCATGGTTTGAGGAAAAGAATTTCAGAATTTTCATGACCACAGGATGCTGGGATCTAGCAAAGAAAATACTCCAAATTGTGCCACTAACAGTGTTAAATGATAAGCCCAGTTTTCCTGTTTGTTTTTTGCTTCTTGTTGGCATGCTGACTGTGCGGTAGCCAGCGGTGCCCCCATCGCATTCTGACCACTGGAAGTGTTGATCCGCTGAGGGTTTCTTGCCATTTTTGAGTCTGTGCTTCAGGTTGTTTCCACGGCATGTTGGCTCAGTGCTCGCCAGAGGAAATTCCGAGGAGGGAAACCTGTCACTTGTTCCAGTGCTTGCGTAGGGGAACACCCAGGAATGTCGCTGGTACCCCTGTGAATAATGCTCTTCTTTATTGCCGTGTTCCAGACACAGCAGTTGTTCTGCTCCGTTGCTCATGGGTGCAGCGAACCTTTAATTAACCAACATCAGGAAAGCTGCTGGTCCCACCAGAGGTGCTGGACTCTGCAGAGGCACCGGGCCATCTATAAAACCCTTTTTCACCAAATGTGAAAAATGGTAGTTGGGGAAAGCGAGGGATATTGTGACCTTTCATTTTAGCAAAAAGTGGTAGTTATTAGTAATGAAGTGACAGCGAGAAAGGGAATTTCAAAATTAAAATAACATATAGTTTCCACACCAGACACTGTGTGGCAGGCAAAAGATTTTTAACAGGCACCCCAAGGCCTGGGCTCTGGGCTATTTAAACCACTGTGTACAAAGTAATTACAGAATAAATATCTGTTAACTGAGTTGTCCTTTGAGTGTGGACAAGTTGCTGACTTCATCTGAGAAATGAGTGTGGGATTATTATTTGTTCCCAAATCTAGTTCTGATCATTGAGACAGAAAGGGAATTTTTTTTTTTTAATATTGATTTAGTAGAGCTGGGTGGGGTCCATAAATTTGTAATTTTTTCAAATTTCTGCAGTGCTATTTGATACTAAATAGTTTGGAAACCTCTAAACTAATAGAAATGACTACAATTCCCTTTCTAATCAAAAGTTACAGGCTTGAGAGCACTTAGAGGCCTTTCAGGGAGACTGGGGATGGAAAATGCTAGGCTCCCCCAACAGCTGGGTGGTAAGCTGTGCGTGAAGCTGGCCCCATCTTGCTTTGCTTTGATGGAGTGTCTCCGGGGTCTGTAAGTAGACAGATGTCCCTGAGGAGGACACATGAGGATGCCATCATCTGCACGAGTTTAAAAGCAAATCATCTACGTCCCAGCATGCCATATGGAAGCATGCCATTTTCAAACGGGGATGTTGTTGCCGTACTGATTTTCACTCTGGCAAGCAAAGGTAGATGTGGGTACTTCTGAAAGCTGAGTTAACTATTTCAGCCATAGGTTCCATTTAGTTCAAGGTAGAAGTGGGCCAGCAATGGAACCAATCATTCCCTTTATGCACCCACAGGCATCCCTGTAGCAGGACAGAGGTGATACATCTTCATAAGCACCCAGGACTAATCTCCCTACAATGGGAAATACAGTAGTTGATAGTTAATAACAATATACAGGAAAGAGTCTACATGTAGATAGACATTTGCTTTTACTAATATGAGCTCTACCATGACCTTGAAAATTTAAAAGAAAACTAACTGAAATTATTATCAATAGTTAATAAACATAAACATATTATGAACTAAAGTGCCTATTATGGATGAGAGGCCTTATTATTTATAAGCAGAATTAATAGGCACAAAACATGAAGAAATCAAATTATCATCTTTTCCCAAACCTCAAATGGTAATGAACCAAAGCTTTAAAGTAATTATCTGAATGTTACAAAATCATTTATTTTTCTAACATATATATCCTTATTTAAACTGAGCCTGGTTGAAGCCATATGAATTTAAACATAGAAAAAAGAATAGAAATATGATAAAATGAGCAGAACATAGTTTGCTTTTGTTAAACTGGGTCTGTCTTTTACAATGACCGTTTTGTTGTCATTTGTTTTAAGATGGGATCTCATGTAACCTAGGCTAGCCTCACATTCATTATGTAGCTCTTTGAACCCTTGTCCTCCTGTCTCAAACATCCTCTGTGCTGGGATTACAGGTCCATTCCATTATATCCACTAATGAACATTTTACATTTATTTATTTATTTGGTTTTTGGTTTCTTTGAGATAGGTTTTCTCTGTGTAACAGCTCTGGCTGTCCTGGCACTTGCCTTGTAGAGAAGGCTGGCCTTGAACTCACAGAGATCCTCCTGCCTCTGCCTCCCAAGTGATGATCATTTTATATATAAAAATAAATTACTCACTTGAATGAAAAATCTGTATATAAGTATTGATGCTCCATTTTGAAAATAAGAGTGTGATGCTGGGTAACACTGAAAACAGAAAAACTGGCTTGGGTCTGTCTTATCTCTGCCACTTCTGAGATAAGTTACTTGCTCCTCTGGACCTTATTTTACTTCTGCAGAAATGTGGAACAACAACTCATATAACCCTCACCTGCTTCTCAGGACCATCTATAGGTCCAGTGAAATTTAAACCCCAATATACATGGTTCAAGTTGTTCTGAATATTTTTATACGCTCACTGGCACGTGTGTGCTCAAAAGCATGTTCACTGTTCTGTTGCAGACAAGCAGAATGATGTCGAGATCCCATCCCCCACCCAGAAGGACAGGGAGAAGAAGAAGAAGCAGCAGCTCATGACCCAGATAAGCGGGGTAAAGAAACTGATGCACAGCTCAAGCCTGAACAACACGAGCATCTCACGCTTCGGAGTCAACACGGAAAACGAAGATCATCTAGCCAAGGTGTGCACAAGCTGGGCATGTGTGCATACAGTTCTCCACTGCATACACACACACATACACACACACACACTCATGCATACCCCATCCACCAGTTAGAAAAGAGGGATCACATATGTTTTTGTGGTTGGGTTTTATGATGATGAAACCGATGTATCCCTTTTGTCCATTGCTGGAGCACCGAACTGAAGTCCTTCCATACCGAAAGACTGTGCCTTTGTCCTGAGTATAGGCTCATTAATGCAGAGTTCCTTGTGGATACAGCATCCTGTTGTGGGAGACACAGAAAGTCTCAGGACAGACTGGGCTACATTATTCCAGAGGACAATGGAAGAAAGTGTGTCAGGCACCAGTGGGAATGTCGGCCATGATTGGCAGGGCTAACAATAACATGAGGAGCCCATGACAGTACTGACCCCTGTGCCCAAACCCAGCAGTGGAGGAAGGGACAGAAAATGTTCATTCCTTCCATAGGAGGCTGCTCAGATGCTGCTAAGGTCCTTGCAGCCTAGTCAAAGGATGAAGTAAGCTTCCTTTGAGCAAAACTTCTTCCATGAGGCCTTCTGAAAACTGCCATTAGAGAAAAATTGATTAAACATTGGTCTAATACTTCAGGGAAGTTAATAAAAATGAAATAAACTACTCCCCCAAGCAGATAATTTTAGGAATAATCTCACAGCAAAGGTCTGAATGATGTTCCTTCCAGGTCTGTGTGTGGTTCATTCACCCTAAGATATAACCCATAACCAGGCAGTTAATGCTAAGTCAGGGTTGAGTTCTACACACTCTGGAAGCTGAGTCTCCCTGACCTGACTTCAGGGATAATAAGCAAAGGGTGGAGGAATTTCCTGGACACAGTTATATAGCTGTTGCTGACAGGCCATCAAGTAGCAAGAGGAAAGACAGAGGACCAGGACCAGCAGCCTGGGCTCATTTGAGCTGCCTTACAAAGCAGCATCAGTTGAAGACTGGTGTTTGGCAAGTATAGGTCAGCAACTAATTTATAAATATGAACACACTTGGGTGCAGAAACCTGCAGTTACCACATAGAAAATACCCAGCCCACCACTCTCAGATTCTTATGCAACCAGACACTCTAAACAGAATCATGAAAGACTCAGCAGCCAATTTTATCCAAATAAAATCTTTTAATATATTTTAAAGCATTAAAAAAATAGAACTATTATTCTTAAATTCCTCTAATTTTGATTGCAGGAGCTGGAAGACCTGAACAAATGGGGCCTTAACATTTTCAACGTGGCTGGGTACTCACATAATCGGCCCCTCACGTGCATCATGTATGCCATATTCCAGGTGAGGAAGCTAGAGCAAACACTGGTTATCCAGGAGCTCGGCTCTTTATATTTTGTATCTCAGGGGTTTTTTGTAACAATTTTCTCCCCATTTTTGAACATCCACTTATTCATGCCCTAACCCATTTTACTAAACAGGAAAGAGACCTTCTAAAGACCTTCAAAATCTCATCCGACACCTTTGTAACCTACATGATGACGTTAGAAGACCATTACCATTCTGATGTGGCATATCACAACAGCCTGCATGCTGCTGATGTGGCCCAGTCAACCCACGTTCTCCTTTCTACACCAGCATTGGATGTGAGTAGTTACAATATGTTTTGTATACCTAGCCATCCTGTTTTTAAAAGTGCCATAGATATACAATACATTTACAAAAAATGATGCAATTGAGTAACCTTGAGTACTGGAACAGCTTCTTTGGTAGCTGTGGCATTCACCAATTAGGGGTGGTTATTAAAAATAGGTTATACACCTACCTTCCTTGTTTTCCAGTATCAGTGTAATGTTCTTTTTTCCATTTCTGCCAAATGAAGATTATTTAATTATCAACCAAAGAATTGAATCCATGATTTGTTTTCATCATATTCTCAGTAAGGGATCCAGTGCATCTCAAGGCATCTTCTTTAGTGTCTGTCATATAGTACATATACGTGTATGTACTCATCTGAATTGCCCAATATCTACTCATCCCAGGCCCCGAGGAAGATAAAATGTATATGTAATATGAACTGTTCTGTGTAGTCTTCTGTTAGGTATAAATATTGAGAGACTCATTTTCCTAGGAATTCAAACTAGTAAGTGAGAATCCAGAGCAGATGAGTCAATAAATAAAAGCCAAGAGAAACTGCTCTCCACATCCTCTGTGGAGATGACTATAACTCTTTCCCTTATAGATCATGCCTTCACATGGGCTACTATAATTAGTAATATGCCCAGCCATGCTACCTCTGGGCAGATGGCAACAGTGAGTAGCCAGGTACTTCCAAACTGTACTGCCTACTGCAGGAAAGGACTGGCCAAGCCTTAGCCAGCCATCTTGGCAGACTTAGTTTGGGAGTTAGAGAAAGAATAAACTCTTTGCTTGACTTCCATCTGATCTAAGAAATCTAAGACAGCTTGCTAAAGTGAGATGGAGCTAAGGGTGTCTAATTCCCCTAAAGGGAAAATAAATGTATTGCTTTTACACTCATGAAGTAGGGTAGCACTATTCACCTAGTTATAGATAACTATTGTTTGGCTATAAACTGGCTATGAGTGTTACAGATTTAGAAAAGGGAGTGTGGAATGCTTGGTTGTGCAGGAGGATTGGTCTTTGGAGAAGAGGTAAAAAGGGAGCTAGCGTCTGAGTGAACTGAAGAGTTACGACTTCAGAGAGGCTTAAGAACCAGCAGCATTGCGTACCTAACAAGAACTAGGTTCAAATCACTGCACATGGGGGAGAGGGAGGACAGAGAGGCCCTCGTGACTGTGTGAAGGAGTGAATGGTATGACAGTGGGAGTTATTTCTTAGAAATGTTTTCAACTCTTGCCCATAGTACACATGTCGTGGGTATGTGGATGAATTATTGCATACATGATACATTGTGACCTCACTATAAAATAAACTTTGGCAAATATTTTACCACTTGTCTTCCAAAACTGGAGTTTAGTCTCTTCTACCTCTGGTTACATAGTTATTTATGAAGGTTGTTATTTGCCACCTTCCCAGAGCCATGGTTACATAAGTACCTTACTGCCATAAATCCAAGACACCAACTGCTGACATACACGCACATACCATCAAAATTGTGCTAATGACTTACCAAACCTCAGCCTATATGGGATCGATATGGAATGAGCTCTGGGCATCATCCTTCTCATATCAGAGGCTGTATGGTGATAAATAGAGCCTTGTGCTTAATTAAATCAACATCCTGAGCTACTATATACATCAGCAGTGCCTCTCCCAACAAGAGCTAAATGTGGTACTTGAAGCAGATGAAACTGAAGAGTGAGACAGGTACATTGGATATGGAGTTAATGGGCTCTTTTGAACCCACAGGCTGTCTTCACAGACCTGGAGATCCTGGCTGCCATTTTTGCAGCTGCCATCCATGATGTGGACCATCCCGGAGTCTCCAATCAGTTTCTCATCAACACAAGTGAGTTTACCACTGCAGAGTCATTCCAGATCATTCTGTGATTCACTGCACTTTTTTCCTCCTAATGTTTTCATTATGGGTAATAACAAGGGCAACAATGAGGTAATCCTTCCATCCCATGAAAATTGCTCAGGCCTTTCCTGGATACTATGTCTAGCTTGTCAACACAGGGTTGGAGGTGCACGGAGAACTTGGAGAGGGTCATGCAAACCATTAAAAACAACTCAAAAGTTTGGAAAAACACAATATGGAAAGAAAGAATAATAGATTTGGAGTTTCCCATCAAGACTAAGAAAGCTTGGGGACAGTAACTCTCAGTCTCCTTTGAGGTTAACATACACAACCTAGTAAGCCATGAGTGTCCCTCTACCCCAGAAGATAGGCAGAGATGCTGGGCCTGAATGTGGCGGCCTTCATGTCATAGAAGTAATACTCCCTAAGGAACACTGGAGTAGGTCTCTACAATTCAGGAGGAAGGGTCATTAAAAGGTCCACACATTCTCTTCCATCTGTCTACTTTGACTAAAGACTGGTGTACAGCCAAGGGAAGGACCTAGTTTGACCAGCCTTAGGATCTATAGCTATCCCCAGGGCTTTATCATGCTCAACCCATTTGATTTTCATGCTATTGAACATTAATTCATTGTCTCACTTAATGCCCCATGTCTATGTGCTGAAAGCCCAAGCACATTTGCTTTTGATAATACTGTTATCCCGTTATGATCATTGACATCTAGTGCTGGCAGTTTTATAAAAGTACTCTATGAGCTTCCTGCTAGAAGAGGCCTTCTGTTGTTTATCTTTGTCTTTATGTTCAAAATATCTGAGTATCCCAAGCTTGGAGCACATTGGTTTTCTTTTTCATTTTTAACATTTTATTCTTCTACTGAAAAAATCAACAACATAAACTTTGAGTACCTGCCTCTTTGCATGGGTTAGTTTAGTAAACTTAGCATGCTGATAATTTGTTTCTCAAGAGAAATATAGTTATCTACAGTACTGAGACATATAAAGCATGTTAGTTAATCTGTGCCCTTGACTACAATGTTAGAAGAACAAGGGGGCTTAGCCGACTTCAGAGAAAGCGATGGTCTATGAGAGAGAGACCACTAGTGTACACTAGGAATGTACTGCATTAATTGGCTGTCATTCTTGGTTAGAGATAAAACATGACTTAATGGAGTTTGATGACCATATTCCTGGGTACAAAACTGTGTCGGACAAACTATACAAAGAGCAGAGTGGAAGTTGTAGTTTGCGTGCCTAGGCATTGCAGTTTCTGGTATAGAAACTCAGAAAACAGAAACTCAGGAACAGAAAATTCAATGTCAACATTCTTGGGAAGAGTATTCATACTTAGTTGTCATATTTATAGAAACATCCAAAAGCTACATTATTGGGGTAAAACAAGATTTTATAGCAACACATTATCTTTTTTGAAAATCAGAACTCACAATTGTCAGAGGTCGGGAGCATATATGAAAGTGAGTATAGTTTGAAAATCTTAATACATTTGATAATGCTTCACAGCATTTTCATCTCATTTCTTTGCAAAACACAAAATTCATGATGACTTAAAGGAAATTGTCAACTGAAATGAAAATACAGTTTATCTGATGTCAAATTCTTCATCTCATGTGAAAGAGAGAGAGAGAGGGTGCTTGAAGACTGAATTTTAATGAAAGAGCAAACTCGTGTAGTAATATCTCCAAGAATCACTTTTTGCTCTGCTTCCTTAGTTTGTAATGACCTATGGATGATAGCTCTTGAAATAATGTAAAAAGAGATATATCTAATTTCACATTGAAGTAACACCAGTGTTTGGATTATACAGTTTTATTGCATTTTTATTTTCATCATTTTTCTTTATTAGATTCAGAACTTGCTTTGATGTATAATGATGAATCTGTGTTGGAAAACCACCACCTTGCTGTGGGATTTAAACTGCTACAAGAGGAACATTGTGACATCTTCCAGAATCTTACCAAGAAGCAACGCCAGACACTCAGGAAAATGGTGATTGACATGGTAAGATGCTAGCCTGCATTTATCACTTACATTTGCCGTTTTCTCTCATCGACTGACTTGATTAAGAATTTTAATTCTGTCTTTACCCAAGGTGTTAGCAACCGATATGTCTAAACATATGAGCCTGCTGGCAGACCTCAAGACGATGGTAGAAACCAAAAAGGTGACAAGTTCGGGTGTTCTCCTTCTGGACAACTACACTGACCGGATCCAGGTATCTGATGTTTAACACAAAGTGAAACCAAATGAAAGCAAGCAGTATTTAGAAAAATAAAACAGAAATTTGGTTAGTTGCATGACCTAGGATGCTACTATACCTTTGGCATATTTTTAAAGAGTTTAATTTTTCATTTATAAAGAAAACAATACTGTACTCATTGAATTGCTAGTTCTAAAATTGAGTTGCAATGTCTATTCGTTATAGAAAATATGTGACTATTGGTCCCCAAAGCTCACATCTGAATATAAATCCCACCAACTAGGAGTTTGTTAGGTCTGTTTTGGCTAAACAAATTGTCATCAGCTGGTCTTTTTCTGCACATGGAAAATCTAGAAGTAATTACTTTGGGCCATTCTTTGCATTCTTTCCAAACTGAGGAAAGAAATGTTAGCAGAATTTGACTTTTAATACCCTTTCCAGTTTTTAAACTCCAAAACTGTCAGTCTAGGAAAATACATGCTCCTTTTGGGGGCTCTAATGGTAAATAACCAACCATGGCCAGCACCGTTGAAATACTGCTCTTTTGATGGGTGGATTGTAATTATATTCAACTAGAATGTTCTTGGTACAAAGTGTACTGGGATGAGAGGGATAAGATGTTCTGGTGGTATTTACACTTAGTTTTATGGGATTTTCCAAAACTTGATCATTTCAGGTCCTTCGCAACATGGTACACTGTGCAGACCTGAGCAACCCCACCAAGTCCTTGGAATTGTATCGGCAATGGACTGATAGAATCATGGAGGAGTTTTTCCAACAGGGAGACAAAGAACGGGAGAGAGGAATGGAGATTAGCCCAATGTGTGATAAACACACAGCTTCTGTGGAAAAATCCCAGGTATCTATACTGAGATTTTTTTTCAGTGTTTTTATGAGCTCTACCAATGATACTACTGGAGAGTTCTATCTAATTCCTTTCTTTTAGCTAGTGTGTGTGTGTGTGTGTGTGTGTGTGTGTGTGTGTGTGTGTGTGTGTATGTGTGTGTAATGATAAAGAGGCAATTGCACATTTAATCCCATTATAATTATTCATTTGTCTTCTCCATGCATGGCCTCACAGGTGGGGGATTAAGCAAATTTTACAGTTGTCCATGACCTTAGCAGAGCCAGTGGACACATGAATACCTGTACTCTCTATCCCACTGCCTAGATTTCTCCTAGTCTCCTGTCCATCCAGGAGTTCAACTCCTCATCTGTACTTTCTCTTCCATAGCCTGCTTAGACAAACACAGTGTCACCATTACCAAAGATGATAAAAAAAAAAAAAGCCCCATCTTTGCAATGAAACTACAAGTGTCTTCCCATTGTAAGGCAAAGGGAAAAAAAAGGACAAAACAAACAAACAAACAACTGTCCTTTGGGTCCAGTTTGCGAACTTCTTGATGACCCGGTTGCCCTCTCCATCATGTGGACAGGGTCTCCCCAAGTACCATGATGTCATCAACCACACTGCTGCTTCGTTCGTGGGCTCTGTTAAATTTTGTATGATTGATCCAACAAGAAAACCTCTAACTAGAAGTTCTTAGGATCTGGGGAGTCTTCTCATCCCAGAACCCAAGGAATAAACAACTAGCGATGACCTTTCATGGAAGTCTGAAGCATTTCTTACTAAAAGCAAAGCAAACAAAGAAAGGAAATGGCTGACTGTGCTATGTTACTCACAGTTGTTCATGCTTGGGAGTTTGTTTCTAGTCCCTGGAAAACACTTTGAAAATGGCCTCTAAAATCCATTAAACTATATATAAAGAGATAAGATAGAAAAGGGAGTGGGGGAGCAAAGTAATATCTGAATCATCTAGCCAACTTCTTGTAACCAAGGCAGATCAGAGATACCCTGACTTTATGAGTCTTGTTCATTAAGTTAGGGAAGAACCACTGAAAAGCATGCAATACACACACACACACACACACACACACACACACACACACACACACACACACGTATACACATACCCCCCACACATACACACATACACATACACATAACCATGTACACACACACATAGACACAGGGTGGGATGGAACAGAAACTCACATATGAGCAAAGTTCTTATATATATACAATTTGAATATTTTAAATGGCTGGCCACGTACCAGAATATTGATGAAGGAAGGTTTCCAGTAGAGTGAAAAGATAACAACATAATGTCCCACAAAGAGCCTAGCTCATCTTCCTCTTGATCCCAACTCAACATCTCTCCAAGCCCCACCCCCACCATGACAGGGGAATTCCATTCCCTCATTCAGTGGTGCCTATTCTCTCTCTACCTGCCCCAATCCCCAGTGTTTCCTGTTTGTCTGACAGGGAGGTCAGTTTAAGGCCACTTAGCTAGCTCCTGCAGGATGCATAGCTCCTGCATAGCTCCTGTAAACCACAACAAAGCCACAGCCTTGGATTTGTGCTCTTGCACATGGGCAAAAGGAACTGCTTAATTGTTTTTATTTTCCTTCTTTCTACTGATGGAAATGACTATGTGCTCTATGGATCCTAAACAATACCCACAGAGCAGCCATACCCACAGAGGAGATATTTGTTTGTTTAGGGTTTGAATTGTTTTCAAGTATTTTATTATTACTATTATTGTTGTTGTTGTTGTTGTTTTATTTTAAATAGTCCTCTGCAAAGCAAAGGCTTAAGAAGTTCCAGAATAGTGGAGGGCAACAGCGTATTTTAGAGTTATCAGGGAGAGAATGTGGAATCAGAAGACTTCAGATTTGGGGCTTCCTTCAGAAAATGACTCACAGAATCTGAGTAGTGGCAAAGTCATTCCAAGTTGCATCCAGACTTAGCTGGCAGACATGAAAGGAAAAACAGTATGTCGTGATAAGATGAACACAGGCTTTGGAATCAGACGAAGTGGAGACTAAGCCCCACAGCAACCACTTATGAGTTACATGACCTCCATACCATGTTTAGTCTCTGTGATTCTCGGTTTCCTCCTTTGTAAACAGCGGGCAACAATAAGTTGCAGGATTGAGAGGTGTTTGCCCATATTGTATATAATACGGGGCCTACCATAGAGCAAGCCCTCAAATAAACAAAATCTATTGAGCCCCTTGGGTTAGTCTTCTTTCTTTACCTAGAAACCAAGGCAATGTGCTTGGTTCTCAAGGGCCTGTGCAGTAACAGATGTGTGGTTCTCTTTTCCTCCAGGTTGGCTTCATTGACTACATTGTCCATCCACTGTGGGAGACCTGGGCAGACCTGGTTCAGCCTGATGCTCAAGACATTCTGGACACACTAGAAGATAACAGGAACTGGTACCAGAGCATGATACCCCAGAGCCCCTCCCCACCCCTGGATGAGAGGAGCAGAGACTGCCAGGGTCTCATGGAGAAGTTTCAGTTTGAACTGACCCTTGAAGAAGAGGATTCTGAAGGACCAGAAAAAGAAGGAGAGGGCCACAACTACTTCAGCAGCACAAAGACACTTTGTGTGATCGATCCAGAGAGCAGGGATTCCCTGGAAGAGACTGACATAGACATTGCGACAGAAGACAAGTCCCCCATCGACACATAATCTCCTTCTGTGTGGAGAGGAACATTCCACCCTTGACAAGCATGCCAGCTGAGTGGTAGGGCCAGCCTACCATGGCCAAGGCCTGCACAGGACAAAGGCCACCTGGCCTTTCCAGTTACTTGAGTTTGGAGCCAGAATGCAAGGCCGTGAAGCAAATAGCCGTCCCGTGCTGCCTTGCCTTGCCTGCAAGCTTGGCGAAGACCCGCAGCTGTATGTGGTAGTAGAGGCCAGTTCCCATCACAGCTAAATGGCTTGAAAACAGAGGACACCAAGCTGAGAGCTTGCTCTGCACTAGGTGTTGGGAAGCTGTCCCAACAGGTGACTGAACTCACTCACAACTTCATTTACAAATCTCACCCACCCCGTTGTCTGCCAACCTGTGTGCCTTTTTTGTAAAACGTTTTCGTGTCTTTGAAATGCCTGTTGACTCTCTAGAGTTTAGTACCAACTTCTACACAGACACGTGTTTAAATCGGACACAAACATTTTTTGAGTCTTTCTGGAAAAACAAAAACAAAAGGAAAGAAAACAGTCTCCCTTCTTTCTTGGGCAATATCTTTGGCTTTACTCCAGTTAACTTTTGCAAACACGACAGGACAGATGCACATCTAACCACATGCTATTTCCTTCTCTTTGTCCAGTCTGACTCCACAGTGGTCCCTGCAACTTCGATGTTTGCCTGCTTGGAGCAATTTTCCCCTGTGAAATGTCTCTGCTTTGCTTTTTGAAACTGATGGAGAAAGCTGAACAAGCTAGGGGGCCTGGGCGGGTAGGGGAGCTGTGGTGTTTGCCATCAGTCAATGTAGTGCTCCGTCCCACAAGGCCGTGTGTGCTGCTGTGTCCCAGCCTCCATGCCTCCGGGAGTTGCACACCACCTGCCATCCCTCCCCTCTCGCCTCTCTTCACTCACGTATACTACTCTCAACTTAATGCTGCCGTCTCTGTGGTTGCACTGCCTTCCTGCACTAACACTTCTCTCTAGTCCTGTTTATAACCATGTATTTATTACATAATGTACATATTGTAATGTTTTGTAAGTTATTAATTTATATCTCTAACATTGCCTGCCAATGGTGGTGTTAAATTTGTGTAGAAAACTCTGCCTAAGAGTTGCAACCTTTTCTTGTAATGTTTTGTATTGTGTATTATATAATCCAAGCGTTGCGTAAGAGAGACGTGAAGCCCCCATTAGCATTGAGGACAGGAATGGCCATTGTTCCAAGGGTCTGCCCTTTCCTTGTCTGAGTCCCTAATTCTGCCCAACCCTTTGGTGACCTGGTTTTGCAAACAGGATTCTCATATTAGATACTAAATGGTTTATACTGAGGTTTATTTTGTATAGTTTGATAGGGGCTGGGAACACGGGGATGTAGTTTTTACCCATGTTCTCTCCAAGTCTCTGTCTGCACGAGTTGGGTTGTTACTGGGCTCTGCTCTAATTGTGGCTTTGGTTCTAAAAACAACACTACATTTGCTCACAGATGATGCTGAGTGTTCCCAAACTACTGACTTGGAAGAGCTAGCCTCCATACTGCTCACAAGCAGGGGAGTCATGTTCAAATTCATCATGAAAGGAAACAATGAGACAATGTGAATTTTTATCGTAGAATGTGAACTGATGTCGTAAATTATACAAATGTGAAGCTTCTGATAACACTTGTTAGGCCTCTTCCTGGTGTCAGTTTCAGTCTGTAAAATATGTGTCATGCTTCAGTTCGGCCTTGTGACAATAGTTAAAGAAAATGGCACAAATGTGCATGACCAATGGGTTCGTATGTCTGTAACACTGCGTTGTTCCAGGTAGACATTATATTGTTTTCAAAAGTTTCTCACAATGTATGTTATAATATTATTACTATTATATATTGTGCTCAAATGCATTCTTAAGAGACTTTTCTATGAGCTGAATAAACAAAAGCATGAATAGATGAGATTGTAGGCCCATTCATTCTGTGGTTAGTTCTAATGCATTAAAGCAGGATTTTCTTTTTCTTCCTCTTCTTGATGTCACAAGAAAAAAGCAAGCTGCTTTGCTCATCCAAATCACAACTGAAGTTTCAGATTCTCTGTGTCCAAAAAGTCCCAAGGCTCAAATATATCATTCTCTTCTCAGGCGATGATGTTCACACAGCTTCTTGGCACAGGGAGGAGGGTGGTGAAGGCCGACAAAAAAAAAAAAAAAAAAAAACCCACTTTGTTCATCTTGAACCATTTCCTTCTCCCTCCTTAGAATTCTGAAGAGTTTAATATGTTAGGTAAATAAAAGGCATCCTCAGCTAGGCTGGGTGTGCTGGAACAGTGACTCAGAATTGTAGTACGTTAGCTTAATGCAAAGAAACCTGTTGACTTGTTGGACACACAAGAAATCTGAGGTGATTCCAAAAGAATCACCTTAGCCCATAACCCTCAGAGCACATGGAGAAGTTCACAACCTCCCCAGTAGTCTGTCTAGTCTTTTGCTGATAGGGTTGTGGTGTTCTGGAAAGAGGTGTTTAAATGTTATGAAGTCTTGAACTCATTATTTAAAAATAAGTCATCATGAGTGTGTGTGTGTGTGTGTGTGTGTGTGTGTGTGTGTGTATGTGTGTGTGCGCGGGCGCACGCGCGTATATGTGTGTGCTTGTGTGTGTGTATGCGTTTGTATGTGTGTGTATGTGTGTGTGCTTATGCATGTGTATGTGTGTGTGTGCGTGTGTGTGTGTGTGTGTGTGTGTGTGTGTGTGTGTGTGTAGAAGTGACAAATAATCAGTGGCTGGTTCTTACTAACTTAGCCACAGAGAAGTGGCCTGTGATCCAGTAAATATATGCTGGAACAATTCCCTGAGTAAGAGGAAATTACCAAATTTCTCTAGAAAATCAAAAGCTCGCCTGTTGTTTCTAGCCAGGACTTCTCCACCATCCTATTTCTGATTGAACATTACCATCAGATACAATGACAAAAGTGAACTGGTTATAATAGTTTATATAAAAATTATAATTGATAACTATAGTTATAAACATGGTCTATTCTGTTTCCTACTGAGGGAGTCCTTATTATGGAAAATGTACGTGTTTTTAATACTGTTTGGGCCCTATTCTCCTCGAGACCCCTAACAGACTCTTTTAATTCTCTCCAGGTGATATAGTAATGTAGGGATAGTGCAGGGAGCCATTGCCTCAGTCCCCAAGCCATGTTGGCCTGGAGCCATCAGTGTTCACTGTGAACCCTCCGTGACCCTAGCATGGTATGCTCAGCGTGATTATTTTTCAGCAGTAATTTTGGTTGTGTCTGAGTCTGATTTTCCCACTGACTTCTCATTTAATTTCTTGTTTTAAAATTCATTTATTTATATGTTTGGTGTATTGGTGTTTTGTCTGCACATTGGTCTGTGCACTAGATACATACCTGGTGCCCACAGAGCCAGAAGAAGGCAAATACCAGGTACTCTGGGACTGGAGTTACAGACAGTGGTGAGTCATCATGTCAGGCCTCATGGAAGAGCAGCCAATGCTCTTCACAGTAGAGCCAGCTCTCCAGCCCCTCACCTAACTGCCTGGCCAGCTGGGGCTCCACAGTTTCACTCATCTCCTACAAGAAGTCTCAAGAAGAACCAGGCCAGAATTTAGACATCCAAGCCAATGGTAGCTTTGAGGGCAAGAACTGCACTGGGTGCTTACTCCTCTGTTCTCATATTCCCGGCACCACATGTTTGTTGAGCAAATCTGGATATTGAAAACTGTAAGAGACTAGGTCATAGGCAGACGTAGGAATGTACACTCCAGGGACTCCACCTCTCAGTTTCTCTCAGTTACAACGGCCTTTTTTCAGATCCATTCCCTCACTCAACCCTTCACACTTGGAAGAGGAGGGATCAGTGGATTTTATTGAACCAATCTCACAATTTCATGGTAGAAGAAATAGCTTTTATTAAAATAGCTTTTCAAGTATATCCATCTCCTTGGGTTTCTTGGGGGTAAAGAATACAATACACTGAGGAAAACCCTTTTGAAAACCTATTTTCATGGCCTTTTCTTTGATTGTTTCTACCCATGGGCATGTGTGTACTAATATTTCTAACCCTGAACTTTCTCATCATATTAAACTAACATAGACAGCTACAGGAAGAATCAGATGGAAGATTACATATGATGAGTGATCAACAAAACTTTTTCATCTAGATATATTCTATGCCCAAAGATGGAAGGATACATATTCAAATTCATTTGAAAAATTACCTCTGGCTTTGAAAAGCACAAATCAAAACTACATTTTGATTAACTTGGGGAGAGTTCATGAACTTAAGCGCCAGTTAATATAACCTGTCTACATGTGTTTCTTGATTCCAAGAGGACAGATGCTTTCACAGATATTGATAGGCTCATGGAATGGGGGGGTGTAAATCATAATATCTGTCTCTTCCAACATCAAAGAATACATACAAAAACATGTCCAATCAAAAGCAACCAGTGGTAAAGAACTCAGCATCATTCTTTGTCAATAGCTTACATTTTAGGTTTCTATGATGGAATCAAGTTATAGTCCCATAGCACCTTCCCTGGCTTCTTCCTTTCCATCTGTACCCACATAATGCATGTATCCTAGTTTAATTTCTACCGCTATGATAAAACACTTTGACAAAGACAGCTTAGGGGAGAAAGGGTTTAATTGGTTCAACATTCCAGGTCACAGTCCATCACCGTGGGGAAATCGAGACAGCGGGAACTGGAAATAACTAGTTGTATCCACAGTCAAGAGCAAAAAGAAAATGAATGCATGCATGTTTGTATTCCATTCACTTTCCCCTTTTTCATACAATCCAGCATCCAAACGAAGGGACTGGTACCACCACTTTTAGACTAGGTCTTCCAATATCATTTAACATCATCAAGACAGTTCCTCACAGACATACCCACAGGCCAATCTGATGTAGACAGGCCAACCCGATTTAGACGATCCCTCATTGTCCCAGGTGATTCTACATCATGTCAAGCTAATAATTAAAAATAACCATTCCAGCAGGTGATTCCTATTCTAATTTTCTGTTCAAGTTGGAAATAAGACTTTCAGTGTTTCCCCAAGTCGTTGGGAACTGCTATAAAACATCAGTGCCTCAGTTTCCTCATCAGTCTAACAGAGTTAATAATAATAATAATAATGTCTTTGTCATGTGATTATTAAGAGAATCAAATGGTAGAATAATGTCTGAGCTACTGTATGTATGAATGGATGCCAAGTTCCCATAAGGAGAGGTAGCATGTTTTCCAAGCTGTAGTTTCCAGAACCATTTTTCATGTGACTTCCCTTAACAATTCTGATCAGTTCATCCTGGGCTTACCCACACTGACAAGATCAGACTTACAGAACCAAGAGTGTACTTGGTTCATTGAAGAGTAGTGTGACTCTTGCCCATCTTTGTTGCTGGCACTGTCTCACAGTCGAGATAGTAATCATTTGGGAGACCTCAATGACACCCCTAGATGGTTCACAAGGTGCACACAGGCAAGCAAAGCTTTCCACATCTTTTCCCTTGGACTAAATCTTCTCCACCATTCTACAATTGAGTCTCTGAAGCTTGTTGCAAAATTTATACTTCCCTGTTACATTTCATCCAAAAATTCAGCATGAATTTCCACTCTAGTACCACCTTTGTGAACTTAAGAAGGGTTGGTGGTGGCGCACGCCTTTAATCCCAGCACTTGGGAGGCAGAGGCATGCAGATCTTTGTGAATTCAAGGCCAGCCTGGTCTACAGAGCGAGATCCAGGAAAGGCACAAAGCTACACAGAGAAACCCTGTCTCGAAAAAACAAAAACAAAAAACAAAAAACAAAAAAAGAAGGGTCTTTACATAGTGGGTTTTCAGTTTTCTTTTCTATAAAAGGATCCATGAAATCTATAGATTATTTAGAATGACAGGCTGTTTAAGCAAAGCTTCTGGCACATTCCAAGCATGTAGCAAGTAAAACTAATATTAATACCCTACTCTCATGGCTAAATAAGATAACATACACAGAAAAATATCTTCATACTACCAATTGTTATTAATTTTTGCCTAAAAATTATTTGGGGTTGTGATTCTGATCATTCAGATGCCATGCCCTCCTTAGCATTTGTGAGCTTTGTCTTTGATAATAAAATACTGAATATTTTCACTTATATTATGAATAAAAGTGATGATTAGGACAAGACAAGGAGTGGAGTTCTTGTTACCTCTGTCTTCCAAAGCATCACTGATCTCTTAAGTAGTTCTCTGTAGGCAAGGGCCTTGAGTAAACTGTAAGTTAATCCAGGTACACCATCATTAAGTAGACTTAGCCAACAGCATAACAGGAAAAATAAGTTCAACTACTTTACTGAAATGTAGTTATACCATCTCTAAAACATCCACTCCTTGGTGCTGTCTACTAACCCTAACTAACAGACAAGAGGTCATGCTGCATGCAAACTTCTGTTAGTTACTTCCCTCCATGGCTACTGTTAATAATCTGTTCAGAATTTGTCATATGACTGATATTCTGTTTGGCAATCTAGTGCTTGACTTTGGAGAGTGAGACAGTGTTTGCCTATCACACACTCCTAGGGTTATTATTTATAATGTGTTATCTCTCAATTCTCAAAGGTCCCAAATTATAATAATAAAAAAAATGGCAAATCCTTTTAATATCCTGGGAAACCATGTGTCTAGAAACATGAAATCACTTATATGACAGAGGGGTTCTTCCAACATTTTTTGCTCTGTTAAGCTCATCTAACAGGTAAACACAGCTGTGCATTCTTAGGCAAGGCCTTAGCTCCTTCATCCGGAGGAAATCATTCTCCTCCATCAAGTCTATCGCTTCATAAGAGGTAATACAGAGCATGGAAGGAGTACAGAAGAATATCAGCAAATCCACAGAGTCAAAAAGGGGGGATGCGCTCTTTCATGCCCATCTTGAAAGGCCCTAACTGATACCGATACCATCTCACAAGTGGTATGATTCAGTAATAATTGATCAAAAGAATTCCTGTCTGTTAGGGTTCTTCTATCAGCTGAAATCAGCCAATATTCAGAACTGGATCAGCAGTTCAGCACAATTGTTGCTCTTATAGAGGACCCAGGTTCAATTCCCATACCGAAATGGTGGCTCACAACCATCAGTAACTCCAGTTCTTGAGAATCTGGCACCCCCTTCTGGCCTTCTCAGGCACCAAGCTTGTCCATGGCACACTTACATGCCAGGCAGAGCACTCATACATACAAAATGAAACAAACAAACAAATGAATGAATGAGGTCAACACACCAAGCAGATAGAAATGGCAAGAAGTCCTGAGCTCTGGTAGGAGCTTGTGGAAAGAGGCGAGAACATGAAGGATGCTTGTCTTTATGTTTAGTTGGTTGGTTTGTTGGTTTCTGTGACAGAGTCTCACTGTGTGGGTCAATCTTTCTTCCTTAGCCTCCCAAGTGCTGGGAGTAGCAGGTAGAGTAGAAGCATATTTTTTTAGTATCTATTTACATGTTCATCCATTTAAAAAGGTAGTTTTGGGGAAGTACTACAGGCCAAGTTCTCTACTAGATTTTGGGTGTAAATCTACAAACAGAGCAAGGCCTTACTGTCATTAGAGGATGATGCAGTTGAGGAGACAGATAGTAACACAGTTTTCAGAAGTTAGTATGTTCTTAGGCTCTGATACAAGTTTTCTGAGGGAGGAACAATCTTGGTCAACATGTAGGAAAAGGAGAAGAGAAACATTTTATGGCTCTACAACAGCTGGTGGCTGAAGTCCTGTAGTGGCAGCAGCACAGCCCCTGAAGAGGAAGAGAAAGAAGCCTTGTGTGACTCAAGGTGTAGAGCAGTAAACAGTGTTGTGAAGTGTCACCAGTCAATCTCATGTAACTCCGTGGTAAGAATTTTGCTCTTCTTTAAACACTCCACCAACATTGTTAGGTAGAGAAATGTTATAACCATACTTTCATTTTGGAAAGACTCCCCTAAATATAGTGTGTAGACACATTCAAAGAGGATAATAAAGAATGTGGACGATCAGATTATAAGCCATAACCCAACCATGACCAAATGGTAATTTAGACCAAGGTGAGGCTGTGGGAATAAAGAGAAATAGATGGATATGGAGTTATTTAAAAACTACATTCTTGCGAATGGGCTATACTAAGGAGGAAAAGACTTGAGAATAAATGTCAGTTGTTTTTTTTTTTAACTTATACAAAGGTGATAAAGTCATTCTTTGAAACAAGAAATACCAGGGAAGTTCCAATTGGCAGGGAGGGGTGTGTTGATTTTTTTATTCAGGGTTGTCTTTATGACATGGAGTGGGTCATGTGAATAAAGTAATTGAATATGACAGTCCAGTCTATGATTCATCATACATATATCTGCAAAAACTACACACACACACACACACACACACACACACACACACACACACGGTACCTGAAGCCATAGGCTATCCAAATGAAGGAGTGTATGGTTGAGAAAATGGGGTAGAGAATAGGACTGACCATTGAGTCATTCTGGTATTTTGTAAACAAATACATCATTGAAGTTTGCTGATGTCTACCCATGGTAGAACCCTGATCTCCTATGAGAGAGATTCTCCAATTTCCTCTCCCACAAAGTTAGGTGCTTTACTACTGCACTTCACATGTGCCTTTCTGTAGCACTTCTCATGTTACCCAGCACCCCAGGGGATATCCTAGGGAGAGAGAGTATGGTGAGAAAAAAGGGGTAAGGGACAGAACTAGTCTTTGAGTTACTCTGGTATGTAACATGTAATACAAAGGCATACATCTGTAAAGGAGAAAGAGAAACCATACTATTAGGAACTTAACTAGGAGAACTTTGTGTCTGCAGAGGCTGGGTAGCCTGGAACTCACTCTGTAGATTAGGCTGGCCTCGAACTCAGAGATCTGCCTGCCTCTGCCTCCTGAGTGCTGGGATTAAAGGTGTGCGCCATTACCAAAAGAAGAGATGTTTTAAGAAGGAAATTGTCCACAATAGCATACCTGACTGCACAATAGAGGAAGGGCAATCTCCCCTGGATCCATGAGGAAATCTCTCTGAGAACCACTGGTGAAGTCAGAACCTTTTCAGTCAAGTGATGGCCCAGTAGCGAGTGCTCAGTGAGCAGAGTTAAATTAGACATAAGAAGGTAAGAGGCTAAGCACGTGGTCAGCACAATTGGATTATGTGGATGATTTTTTTAAAAGAGGACATGAAGTTGGGAGGGCTGGAAAAGTGTGTGTGTGTGTGTGTGTGTGTGTGTGTGTGTGTGTGTGTGTGTGTGGCAGGGTGCGGGGTGGGTGGGGGGCATTATCAGGGAAACCATGGGGAGGAGTGGGGTGTGAATACAATAAAAATACTGTAGGGTGTAAGGGGCCAAGGGAAAAAAAATACCCTGCTCCTGACTAGACCCATGATCTGGGTCAAGGAAAAACACCCTGACCCTGACTTGACACCAAGACCAGGGCTTGAAATCACACCAATCCCTGAGTTTGCCCCAGAGTCAGGCTGCAGAGTCCCAGCAATCCCTGAGCACAGACTCCCACCAACCCCTGAGCAAGAAATCCCACCAATCCCTGAGCTTGCCCCAGAATCAGAACACAAAAATCCACCAATCCCAAGCCACCCTGGAAAGCTACCCCCACCCAAGAAACCCTATTTAAGCTCTGTACCCTACTCAGTTTGCTGCGGCTTCTCACCCTAGAGGCAGCCACCCTCCTGGATTCTTCCTTCCCAATAAATCTCTTGAGTAAGATTTGATGTGTTGTGTGACACTTTCACCAGAGTGTAGCAGAGCTGTAACACTTTTACCGGGAACCTTTCTCCTAGTGGAACAGAGTTGTTACATTCCCATTGTTACACTCCGGGAGAACCTGAGCAGAACCTTAACAACTTCTCTGGAGAAACCCTCCCCTGCTGGACAGAGTTGTTACACTTGCATTGAGGAATCCTTTCCCTGGAGCAGAGCTGTAAGTTCTATGCTTGCAGTGGCTTTGCGGTATTGCTTGGCTCCTCCTGACTGCCAGGATCCCTTTCTATTTGTGCTGCAATGCTTACAAATATAGCATATGAAATTCTCAAAGAATTAATTTAAATACTATACATATTTTTAAAGAAGTCATTTTTTCCCCCAATATAACAGAAAAGGAGGATGTGGCACAGGACTACTGTGTAAGATTTTTCCTGAGGAGGAGACAACACACACACACACACACACACACACACACACACACACACACACATTTCCTCACCAGCTCAAATAGGGCACACACCAACACAACAATTTTACTAATGTACAATTGGACAAACCCTTAAGTTTCTTGGGGAGACTTACTGGAGTGTAGGCAATAGTATCATGAGCAATTCAAAGACAACTACCTCACAGGAAAGCCGCAAGCCTGGAGCTCTCTGCATGACCTGCAGACAGCTGGACAGATTGGGAATTTATTCTCTAGGCAATTGTTTACTGAGTCTATAACTTTGGCAGGGGGCCTTGTGAATCTTGTTAGTTTGGACTTGGATTTGTGAGGTTTATTTCCTGAGTCTCCTGAGCCTCCCACTTCCTCCATGGGAAGAAACTGTTGTACATCAAGGTCTGGGTGGATTTGTGGGTTCACTAGAAGGAACATGAAGGGGGGCCTTTCAATTGGCAGCTTATGTGGTCCATTAAAAAGAGAACCTTGGCTTCCTTTTGGCATTTCTTTCTATCCAGAGGGATACTTCCTAAAATCAACCTAAAACCTACTAGGAGAATGCTAGGGTGACCCGGCATTGATTTGTCGGAGGAAAATGAATCACACTCAAATGTGGTAACCCCACTTCCATTTGGTAATGAACTTGCATGTCCTGCAGACCAGGTGTTTGTGCTTGATCACACCACCAATGGGATATAGCTTAAGAGAAGCCACCCAGTAGACTTGACTGGACTCCAAAAGAAGACAGCTTGGACTTTTCTTATTGTCCCCAAATAAAATGTGGTGACTCCTTAGCCTAAGAAGGAGACCTTTACTCTGGAAGCAGATGGTTGAGGGGGGAATTTCAGCATGATAAGGAGAGCTGGATGTTTGGGAGTTTCTGTTGCTTTGATGTGTTTCTCCCTATGAGATCATAATGACATTTACACTTCACAAAGTTCTTTCTCTCTGATCTACAGAAGCAGGCCTAGGGTTGGTCTGTGAATTGTGTTGCCTCTCAGCTATTAGCCCAAGTTGCAAAACTCCTCGGTCCTTAGTTGTGTTTTCATTGTATATGTGGGGGGAGGGTCTAACATGTGGGAGATGGTGTTTAGCTTGCTTACCATCAAGATTTTTGAATATCCTCTCTGGCAGTTTTTAGTTTGCCCAGCTTATCCCCATTTGTTGTTATTTTTCTTTTACTATGCTTATCAAAATGTGACCTTTGGCTTTTATCCAAGGGTCCCAAACTTTCATATTTACTATGAGAAAATGATTCTGTCTCACCCAGTTTCTCTATGAGTTTAAAACTCAAATACTTCAGAGACTATCATCATGTAGTTCCATGAGTTTTTATCATTTTTCTTCCCCAAATCCTGGAACACTGGAATAGTCTAAGAAATATTCATTCATAGGGATCATGTCTGTGATTATCACAGATTTCAGAAATGTAAGACATGAGTCCTGAGTCCAATGGCATTACCCATACCATCCCCAACACCATAAGCATCCCCACCAGCTCAGCTGAAAGAAATGAGGTTCAGCATGACTAATGAAGTTCCTGGGGATTCAGTCCACTGAGCATCTGAGCAGCAGCAGATTCTGATTTGGCAGTGCTCCTACCTTGAGCTATTGAGCTATTGTCTGGTCCAAGTTGGTACAGTCATTTTCTCCAAATCTGCCTGCTCTTTCCTCCTCAAACCTCCTCTTTGGCTGTAATTACATGGAATTGCATTTCCCCAAGTTACCTCCTCAACTGTTAAAAAAATGCTTATTAGAATATTGAGTAGACTTTCTGAGACCCTTCTCTACCAAGTTCTTCTGAATACTAATGTTCAGTTAGCTTGAACCAGCTCCTCTTGGTCAAAATATTTTGCCTTTTTAAAGATCTGTGTGTCTAACTGATCCTTCTCAGGGCCTATGTATTCCAGGCAGGATGGTGCATCTAACTAGTCTACTGATCAGTCACTCAGTTAAAAATGGTTTGTCAAGTATCTGATACCAGCAAAGTACCATCTAGAGCTCCAGAATACAAAAGTATGAGAGAGAGAGAGAGAGAGAGAGAGAGAGAGAGAGAGAGAGAGAGCAAAATAAATATCAATAGATTAAGTAGTTGTCTTTTTAATTCATTATTAGCTATTTTCATTTTTCTCTTTAGGCAAGGATAGGGGGTTCTTTTGCGATAATCTACTTTAGAACCTATGTTTCATGCATTGTAACTTTTCTACATTGTACCTTGAGCTTAGAGAGCCACATGATCTATTAACGGGTGCTTGAGAATTTAGAACTGGAAGAGAACTTTGCAAGTATCTAATGTGGTATCTCTCAAATCTGAACATGCACACAAAGCAGCAGAGGATTTTTTTCTTTTTTCTTTTTTTTTTTTTTAGTGCAGCTTTGGTACTAGCTCATATGGGAAGACACCCACGATTCAGCACTTCTACTAAGGGCACGGCTGTTGCTGCTGGCATGTTATGTTGTTCGAATCTTAGATGATCTTTTAATAAAAAATCGGGATCCAGATATTGGGGTGAAAGCTGAAAGATCAGAGAATCAGAGCAAGCTACAGCCAACCTCACCCCTGCACATTCTTTTATAACGGTTAATCTTTACTATCAATTTGACTATATTTAGAGTTAGTTGCCTAGGACAGTGTTTCTAAACCTATGGGTCACAACCTCTTTGGGGGTTGAACAACCATTCCAAGGAGTTGCCTAAGACCACTGGAAAACACAGATGTTTATATTACAGTTCAAAACAGAGTAGCAAAATTACAGTTATGAAGTACAGAAAAAATAATTTTATGGTTGGGAGTTACCACAACATGAGGAACTGTATCAAAAGGTCAAAGGATTAGAAAGGTTGAGAACCACTGGCCTAGGAGATGGAGGAGACCTGTGAGGGCCTTTCAGAGATTAACTGAGGGGGAAACACCTACCCTGAATGTGGGTGCCATGTATGGCCTAGGAGATGGAGGAGACCTGTGAGGGCCTTTCAGAGATTAACTGAGGGGGAACACCTACCCTGAATGTGGGCGCCATGTGTGACACAGCACACGGAATGAAAAGGGAGAATGCAGCCCAGAACCCAAATGTCCCTTCCTCTGTTTCCTGGCCCTTCATGAGACTCAGCTCTGTCACCTCAGTGGACTGAAAATCCTCTGCAACACTAAACCAGAATAAACCTTTCTTCCTTCAGGTTCTCTGCCACGTATCTTAGTCACAGAGACACCCAAATAACCAATACAACTTTGAAGCGCAAGGATGGAGCTCAGTTTTTTAACTAAGACTAGAGTTCAGACTTAGAATGAAATCCTAGCACGGAGTCCAGAATGTGTGAACAGTTGCCTTGGACTCCCATGTCTAGTCATTGTAAAATAGTAACAGCTAGACTTAATATCCTGCCTGAAACCGAAGGAATGAAACTTGGCCAACCGTGCCTTTCATAATACTAGACCTAACTCCATAAAGGAGGGTGACCCAGGCAGCAAGTGAAGAAAGCCTCATGGTTCTCCCAGTTCACTGTCTCAAGAATTTCAAGACACAGTACACAAAGAGTGCTAACCCCAGCAGAGCCCAGCTGACTTGCTGAGTTGAAGGGACAGAGTTGAGGGAGTCAGGGGAGAGCCATGTGGCCAGAGTTCTCACTGAGGGAGCTGAACACAAAGAGAGTTTCAGAAGACCCAACCCTCTGAAGTCCACAACAGAATGCCAGTCACCACGTTAAGTGTGAGAACACTCCTACAGGCGGAGTAAGTACTGCTAGAGAAGACAGAAATGCAGGGTCCACATGGGACTGGTACCAATGCCCACATCCACCAGCCAGACTAGAAAGCATCATGGTTATGGAGCATCAGTTAGACAACTCAGGTAAAGAATGCTCAGTGCCAGACTGTGCACCTGTTGCAGGATACTTAATCAAACTGTGAACCCGAAGATTGCATTATTTACTGGAAAACCCTGTTTCTAGTTGTGGTGTGGCTCAGCTCTAGAACACACCTTTAATCCAAGAGACTCTGCTTATTATAAACAGGATTAAATAAAGTCAACCATAGGTCAAGAGGCGGAGCAAGCAACCAGTTGACAGGAAGTGAACAAGAAAAGACCATAGAGAGTAAGAGGGAGTCAGGAGGACAGATAGAGAGATGCATAGGAAGTAGAAGGGAGAGACATTGAGTTTAAGGTATTTTGTTTGAGAGAGTTTTTTTTTTGTTTTTTGGGGTTCTTTTTGTTTAGTTTTTGTTTGTTGTTGTTGTTTTCCAGGACATTGGTTGAGGAGGAAGGTCAGCTGGGTGCTTTCTCTGACTCTGAACTAGCAGGTTTTCACCCCAGCATCTGGCTCCCAAGTCTTAATTGGTAAAATCCAACGATCAAGATTTTGCTATAAACAGCATGCACCACTATATTGCCGCATGAAAAATCTCAAAGGTAAGACTCAGAAAGATGAAACTGTTCTCCAGTAACTCAACTATGTGACAAAAATCAACCCTAGGGACTGTAGCACAAATTATAGTTGGTCTTAATATAAAAACCTGGAGTCAGATATTGGGGTTAAGGCTGAAAGATCAGAGAAGTAAAGCAGCCACAGTCACCTCTTACCTCTATGACTCCTCAGGCAGAAAGGGGCTGAGCTCCTGTCTCCTCCCACCTTACGTTATTGTCTCCAGCTCTCTAGCACTGGGATTAAAGCCTTGAGCTTCCCATGTGCTGGGATCAAAAGCATGAACCTTCACTGCCTGGCTCTGTTTCTCTTTCAGACTGGATCAATCTAGTGTAGCTCAGGGTGGCCTTGAACTCCTAATCTTCCTGCTTCCTCCTCCCAAGTGCTGGGATTAAAGGTGTGTGTCACCAGCTGCCTGGCCTCTATGGTGAACTAGTAGCTAGCTCCACACTCTGATCTCCAGGCAAGCTTTATTTGTTAGAGCACAAACAAAATATCACCACAGGGGACATTTATGGAAACCAAGTTCCTGGTACCAAAGTCAGTAAGCTTACAATACAGACACATGAGAAGTTACCAGGGTGCTGAGAAGAGGGTACACCCCAAAGAAAGGAGGAAAGTCAAGGAAGCAAAATGGACTCTGAATCCAGAAATGTTAGAAGGAGGACATGCTGCATTCCCTGGATTCAAAATGTTAGTGATGGAGATGATGTAAAGAATGTCAAGTAGGATTAACAGAAGATTAGACATTGGAGGAAGGAAAATCAGTGATTTAAATTGAGATACATGTCTCTTTGAGGCAACAACACACCTGGGAAACTCATCTTAATGTGGAAGGGTTTGTTTTGGCTCACACTTTTAGGATAGTATCCATCATGATGGGGAAGTTAAGATATTGGGGGCCTGAAAATGATGCAACATTAAGCCTATGGGTCACAGTTTCAGCTTGCTTTCTCTTTTCTATTCAGTCTTGAACCTCAGCCCAAGGAATGATGCCACACATAGTTTAGATGGGTCTCCTCACCTCAGCAAACCTAAACTAGACAATCCCTTACAGGCAGGCCCAGAGGTTAACATAACCTAGATAGTCCCTTACAGGCAGGCCAGAGGTTAGCCTAATCTAGATAATCCCTTACAGGCAGGTCCAGAGGCTAGCCTAATCTAGATAATCCCTTACAGGCAGGTCCAGAGGCTAGCATAACCTAGATAGTCCCTTACAGGCAGGCCAGAGGTTAGCCTAATATAGATAATCCCTTACAGGAAGGTCCAGAGGCTAGCCTAACCTAGATAATCCCTTACAGACAGGCCCAGAGACTTGCTTTCCAGGTGATTCTAGATCCCGTCAAGTTGACAATTAATATCAGCTATCACATGCCCAACAAAATTCAAAACAGAAAACCAGAGAAGAGAATTTTAAAAACAAAAACAAATAAAAAGAACAAACCAGTCATTTTGTGACCATTGTGTTCCAAGATCTCACAAGGCATAATCGTCATTCTGAAGACAGCTTTACTTCACAGTCTTCCTAACATCCAGGGAATAGAACCAGAAAGAATCAGTGCATTCATATTACAGAGCCAATACATTAGAATACTATAAAAATAATGACAGAAATTTTCTGAATGTGATGAAAACCATAAAACCACAAATTGAAAAGACTTAGTGAGGCCCAACCACAAGACGCTTGGAGGAAAATCCATGAAGTGCATCATAATCAAGTTGCTTAAATCTAGCAATAAATGGGAAAACACCCCAAGAGCCAGAGGAAGAAAAGCCTTGTGTTTACAAAGAACAGTAAAGATAAATATGTGAGCAGATTTCTTGTCAGAAAAATTAATGGAAGCAGGAAGACAGTAGAACAATGTCTTTAAAGTGCTGGGGAGGCTAGGAAGGCCATCAAATAAGTGAAAATACTTTTCAGTGAATGTGAAAGGATGATTTTAAACCCAGGAAAAGTTGAAAGGGCACATGTCTGAAGGCCTCCCATGGTAGGAGCTGTTAAAGAAACCAAGCAAGAAGAAACTAGTTGGGAACATGAACCATCAAGGGATGAAGAGAGCCAAGCAGAGTGCAACACCATTATATATGTACTTTTTTGCAGGTTTAAGAAATCTCGTTGAAAGGTAATTGGCTTTTTAAATGGGGATAAAAACAATATGGCATGGAATCTATAGTATATGTTAAAGGACAATGATGAGTGTGTGGGAAGGAGAGAGCTCACTGCTGTAAGGCTTTCCATGCTATGCGTGGCAAGGACAAATATTCTCAAAACAACTACAGAAACAGCAGGCTCATCATTTGGGGCAGGAAACTTTCAACATCTATTCAGCTTGAAGTTAACAAGTTCCTACTCTATTTCATTACTTCCTCTTTTTTCTACCAGTAAATTTAAAAATCACAAATGGACAGTCTGTCATTTATCAGAGAGCAAAGATAATACATAGTAATATTTACTGTAGTCTTCATATAATAGCCCATCTACAACTTCCCGCTCTGAGGCCAGTTTTACAGATTAGAATACTGTGACATAAGGTACACTAAAGCCAGGTCACAAAGCCACAGATCTAAGCGTAGAGTCCCTATGCTTAATTAACTATGGCACAGTGCCCAGTCTCTGCGTTTTGGGTTTTGTTTAGATTGGTTTTGGTTTGGGGGGAATTTCTGCTTGTTATATTTTTGAGGTTAGAATAATCATGGCTGTGCTCATCATCTCAAAAAATTGGAAGCTATTGATTATTTCTTTAAAAATGTCATTTGGGTTCTGTTATTAAAAAATAGGTTAATTTATTCCTTTAACACATAAATAGAACTGGGAAAAATAACTTAGAAACCCTGTGTTTGACTTCAAGAGGCTTTAGTTAGTTTGCCATTCTGGGACAAGCATGCCTTTAATCCTAGCATTCCAGAGACAGAAATCCCTCTGGATCTCTATGAGTTCATGGCCACATTGGAAACAGCTAGGCATGGTGACACACACCTTTAATCCCAGAAAGCAAGGCTTTAATCCCAGGGAGTGGTGGTAGAAAGCAGAAAGGTATATAAAGCGTGAGGACCAGAAACTAGAAGCATTTGGCCTGGGTAAGAATTTGGCTGGTTTAAGCTTTCAGGCTTCTAGCAGTAGTTCAGCTGAGAGCCATTTGGATATGAGGACACAGAGGCTTCCAGTCTGAGGAAACAAGATCAGCTGAGAAGTTGGCCAGGTGAGGTTAGCTGTGGCTTGTTCTGTCTCTCTGACCTTCCAGTGTTCACCCCAATACCTGGCCCGGGTTTGATTTTATTAATAAGAACTTCTAGGATTCATGCTACAGTAGGCAAAGCTTGTATGATAACTCCGTGGGCTAGTACCTGGCTAGAGGTAAACAGGATAGTTAGAAGTCACAGGGAAGAGGATTTGCTATGTCTCCTTCAAGAACTACAAGAGATATAGCTAGTGTTCTGTGCATTACATGCTGCTTATCAAGGATGGAAGCAAGAGCATATAAAAAATACTTCATAAATAACTGATAAATTAACACACACACACACAGAGCCCATTAGAAACTCTTATTCTCTCCCTCCCCATTGGGTCTTCTTTAAGCTCATTTTGACATTTTGGAGCACCTAACACTTGGAGCACATAACTACCTCTGAGGCTGTGTTAAGTGAATGGAAGCATCCTAACAAGTGAATCAGTGGCTTACAGCACCGGAAACGTATTCCTCTTGATACTGGGAACTAGAAGCCCAAGCTCCAGGTGTTGGGAGGCCATGTTCTCCCCTCCAAGATTCCAGAGGACAGGTGCTTCACTCTCTTCTTACTCCTCATCCTCCACATTCCTTCTCTGTGCATGTCTTCCTACGTCCTTCTCTTCCATGGGGGACCTCTTCTCCACTGTGTGTCTGTGACTTTTCCTCCGCTGAAAAGCCTTAATCATATCTGCAAAGACTTTGTTTACTTATTTATTTATTTATTTATTATTTTTTATTTGTTTATTTTATATCCTGACCACAGTTTCTCCTCCCTCCTCTCCTTTCATTCCTTCCTCCCACATCCCTTCCTCTCCCCACTTCAATCCACTCCTCCTCTGATTCTGTTCAGAAAGAGGCCGGCCTCCCATTGGTATCAAGGAAGCATGAAATATCAAGTTGCATTAAGACTAAACACCTCCCCTGTATTCAGGCTGGGTAAGGCAATCCAGTATAAGGAATAGGTTTCCAAGAGCCAGCCAAAGCATTAGGGACAGCCCATTGTTAGGAGTCCCACAAATAGACCAAGCTACACAACTGTCACATATATGTAGAGGGCTTAGGTTGGTTCCATGCAGGCTCCCTGGTTGTTAGTTCAGACTCTGTGAGTTCCTATGAGCCAGGATGGTTGTTTCTGTGTGTTTTCTTGTGGTGTCCTTGACTCCTCTGGTTCCTACAATCCTTTCTCCCTCTCTTCAGTAGGATTCCTCCAGCTCAGCCTATTGTTCGGCTGTGGGTTTCTGTATCTGTTTCCATCAGTTACTGGATGAAGGCTCTCTGATGAAAATTGGGGTAACCACCAATCTGATCATAGGAGATGGCCAGTTTAGGCTACATATTCACTATTGCTAGGAGTTAGCTAGGGTCATCCTTGTAGATTCATGGGAACAAAGACTCAACATAAACCTAGTTATACCAAACTTTATAGAAGAGAAAGTGAGGAATAGTCTTGAACACACTGACATAGGAGACAACTTCCTGAGTAGAACACCAGTAGCACAGACACTAAGATGGGCAATTAATAAATGAGACTTCATGAGACTGAAAAGCTTCTGTAAAGCAAAGGATGCCATCAATAGGACAAAATGGCCACCCACAGAATGGGAAAAGATCTTCACTAACCCCACATCCGACTGAGGGCTTATGTCCAACATATATAAACAACTCAAGAAACTAGACATCAAAATACCAAATAATACAATTAGAAAATGAGGTACAGACCTAAACATAGAATTCTCAACAGAAGAATCTCAAATTGCAGAGAAACACTTAAAGAAACATTCAGCATCTTTAGTCATTAGGGAAATGCAAATCAAAACAACTTTGAGATTCCATCTTACATCTGTCAGAATGGCTAAGATCAAAAACACAAGTGAAAACTCATGTTTGAAAGGATATGGAGCAAAGGGAACACTTTTCCATTGCTGGTGGGAGTGCAAAGTACAGCCACTTTGGAAACCAATATGGTGATTTCTCAGAAAACTGAGAATCAGTATACCTCAAGATCCAGTGATACCACTCCTGGGCATATGCCCAAAGTATGTGAAATCATACCACAAGGACACTTGCTTCATAGCAGCTTTCTTCATAATAGCCAGAACTGGAAATAACCTAGTTGTCCCTCAACCAAAGAATGGATAAATGACAACAGCAAATTTGAAGGCAAATGGATGGAACTAGAAAAAAAATCATCCTGAGTGAGGTAACCAGACCCAGAAAGACAAACATGGTATATACTCACTCACAAGTAGATATTATCTATAAAGTACAGGATAACCATGCTACAATCCACAGACACATAGAGGCTAGGTAACAAGGAGGGTCCAATGGGGAATGCATGGATCTCCCTGGGAAGGGGAAATAGAAGAGATCTCCTGGGTGGACTGGGGGCAGGTGGGGATAAGAACTTGAGGGATCAGGTTGGGGGGTGGGTAGAGGGGAAGAGTACTAAAAGAGATGACTGGAAAAGGGGGTTGGATACGGATAGAAACTTGATGCAAGGGAAACTCCTAAGACTTTTCTTTAAAAAAAAAAAAAAAAGTTAACATTCCCAGACTCTAAAGTCTAGGACATGGGCATATTTTTGGAGCTGGAGTGCAAAACTCAACCTATAGGGAGGACATTTTCAACAACATCAGCACGACATTGGGAAAACCAAAGTACTCTAGTATCAAATGCCAAAGTCAAGGACACACCCCCAAAATTAGTAATCAAGACAATAGCTTAATACAATTATTTTAATTCAAAATTAATGCAAGAAGGTAATGGCAAACAAAATCTTTTTTTTTTCAGATAAAGAAGGAATTCATATTGCGGACTTCCACCCCCACCCCACCCCCTATTCCCAGCTCTATATTGCTTTGAGTTCCAGCAAAAGCTGAGTTTCCATTCCATAGTAAAGATGACATCATCCCAGTTGCATTTCTCCAGGGCACCCTTCCGACAGGCTTCTCAGAAATACTGCTCCAGGGAGCTGAACTCAAGGTTCCAGGCTCCTCTGAGGTTGGATTCTCCTTTCCAGTGCAGGCTTCTGTGTCTTATGAATTGTGTAAACACCTCCTGAGAAGCTAATTAAAATGGAAGTCATGCTGCCAAATTCAAGACGTCTCCAAGGGAGCATGGAGACTGCCAGAAAATGTTCTTAGCACATACACACACACAAACACACACACACACACACACACACACACATACCACACACACACACACCACAACATACACACCACACACACACACATACACACACACACACACACCACACATACACACTCACTCAATCCTCACTGGCTTGGGGGAACTAGAAGACTCTGAAGGACAGATTAATTCTGAAAGGTGAGTGGAAATGAAATTTGCTGAGCCCCACTGCCTAGCCCAGCCTGGGGTTCAGGAAAAGCACAAGACAAGTGTGTGAGTGGTGCCTGAGGATAGTTGGGTGGCAAGTGGGAGGGGTGCAGCTTGGGAACTGCACCAAGGACCAAGAAGCAAGAACTGTGATTTACATGATGTTGGTGTGCTACTATGTGAAACTGAATGAACAAGACAGATCAGCAAAATGAAATATATAAAATTTGATATGATGGATTATCACTGAGGATACATTATAGTTTTAGCAAAATGCTGTGCCTAGGAGAAATGTAAGAAAGAATTGAAAGGGTTTATAGGGAAAAAAATTTGGAAACTAGCTAAAGAATTTTTGAAAGAAAAAGTACATAAAAATTAAAGATAATTAAAGATTTTATATGCTATGATTTTCAGAAAGCAGGTGATATTTTAGGCTCAGAAACTAGACACATGAAATAGAATCAAAAGCTTATAAACTGCGCTCTCCATACATAATATTTTAATGTGTGAGCCATTTTTGTAAGGAAGGCTTAGTGAATTGATCAATTTAGGGCTATAAATTATTAGAGAAAGTTATCTGACATATTCTGTGTTATTCACACTTAACTTGGAAAAAAGTCTAAGACAAGATGTAGGACAGATACTTTTCTAAACTTAAAAATAAAGAGAGCAGGTGAGATGACCCAGCAGGTAAAGGTGGCAACCCTGGTTCAATCCTCAGGATGGACATAGTGCAGAGAGTGAATCAGCCCCTCAAGGTATCCTCTGTTCTCCATACACATGCTACAGCATGCACGCACCCACGTATATGAATACAGAGAGAGAGAGAGAGAGAGAGAGAGAGAGAGAGAGAGAGAGAGAGAGAGA
>CABHPQ010160185.1:0-26515 GCA_902168405.1 Peromyscus aztecus
ATCTTTTCAGATAGCCTTTCTGACAGGTTACAGCCACAAGGGTTCTTGTAGCTGCTTAGTGAACAGATGGAATGGAGAAGAAGTGTCCCATTGTTACATTTGGTCAACAGCTCTGAGTAGCCACACTCCAGGGCTACAGCATCTAGCCGCCTCCCTACCATCTGCCTTGGTGGTCATTTACATTACAGGTCCAGCTCTCAAGTGAAATCTTTTCAGTTTTTGTGGAAAGCTGGGGGAGAGAGGTGGGGGGGGGAATCAGATGCATGTGAGCAAAATCAAAGGAAGAAAGTCAAAACTAGGAGCTGCATCTCAAACTCACGAAGGTGATCCCTTGTCTTGTTCAATGAGCTTGTGCTACGAGACTAGATTGTTCACAGTTTCCCATTATCCTCTAATTTCTCACTCCCAAGCCTCTATCATACTGTTGCCTAAAATCAATCTAATAGAATTCCCAGATGGACTGCAGAGAATTCTTAAATCCTGATTTCTGTGAGCAGAGAAGATAAAGATGAAAATGAAATGAATGGGCAGCAATGTATCCACGTGAAGAAGACTAATTGACATTTTGTTTTGGTGCCTTTAACTATTGGATCTTAACTGTGGTCCAAGGGAGGCCCCTGCTGGTGAGACTGGGAGAAACCGAAATCCAGGAAGCCTTACGGGGTCCAGCTACCATTCTCCTCTGCCAAATGTCATCAATTCCTGAAGACTCGTTCACAATGGTCTGTCGGACGTCTGTGATCTCAGCTCTAGAGCCGTCTTTTTGGAGCACATGACTAAATCCTTGTCCTGAGGTTTCCATGGTTAACCAGGTGGGCTTCCCACACTCACTCAGTAAAGCGGGTGTCACCTGCTGCTGTTCTGTGAACCCTGTGAAGAGCTGGGGTTGGAGGACTTGAGAGGCTGTGTGTGCACCGGGGCTCACCCCACCCCAGTTTTCTGACTGCTAGCAGCATATGCAGAGCTTTAAAGTTTCACGGAAAGGAACTGAAGTAGATTTATATGCAGAACCAATGTTCCATAAATGCTGCTTTATTAACGTGTTAGCCTACTGATGACTATGTGTGGGTCTGTGTGGAAGACACGCAGCTCTGCCTGAGAAACTGGGGGAAGAAGACCTGCCCAGTGACACATGGGTGACCTTTCAGCCAAAGAGGCAGATGGTAACCAGAGATGTGATGGGGGCATACTCTGCCCCTCAGTCTGGGGAAGAAGGAAACCCTTCCTACTAAAATCTAGGTTTTATTCAGTGCTTGGGATCAAACATATGTCCTTCCGCTCACTAGACAAATGCTCTACACGGAGGTATACTCAATTGGCATTTGACTTTAATTTCCTCAATTCTCTATGAAATGAAGTTCACCCAGATTCATCTTATAAGGCTGTGTTAAATCTTAGCATCTCACCTCTCTCTGGGACCAACTATAGAGCTGGAGGTCAAATTTAAAGTTCCCCAAGGAAGGGATTGTTGTGTAGATGTCAGAAGCAAGAAAACCACACTTGCATACATATGCATGCACGCACATATACACGGAGATATATGCACACAAGGACACAGTCATATATGCAAATAAAGACACACACACATACTTGAAATTCAAGAAGGGTGTCTGTCATCCTCTTCATTCCTGGGGAAACAAACTTATCCCCTACATAGCCAGCAAGATTCACCAGAGCCCTTCGAAGCCAGCCCCGGAGATGGCATAGAGTGAGAGCCACAGGATTTACACTACAATCCTGCGGGCCTCCCTTTCCTTTCCTTAATGTGTCATGCTGCTTGTTATTCCTGGAACTGAATTTATACCAGAAAACTGGAAAGAAGTTCCCAGCGTAGATTGCTGCATGTGCCAGCGAGGTACTTAGTAAATGCATAAGTAACACTTTCCTTGTGCTACCCACAGCCTGTTTTCTGTGCATAATCCCTTGGTCCTCATAGGATCTCTTTCACTTTCGTCTCCACGGGCACCCAGCACTATTTACTTGTCTGTTCAGAGACTTGATCCACCGGCAGGTTTGTGTCTTCACTGAACTGTCTCAGGAGGCACCTTCACACCAGCTGGGAAAACTTGCTGAGCTGATGTCCACGGGAAATCAGGCTGTATCTAATGAGGCTTTTGCTGTGTAAAACCTAAACAACTGAACAACACTAATGTTCTCCCTGACAGCCGTGTGTGTGTGTGTGTGTGTGTGTGTGTGTGTGTGTGTGTGTGTTTCTCTCCCTCCCTCCCTTTTCTCGTTTTCAATGATTGTAATTTAGATGGCTCCAAAGTACCAGAGATTTGGGTTCTAGGTCGAATTAAGGAAATTCTTAATCTTTTCTCTTTCCTCAAACTTCTCATTTCTGATTTTTTGTTTGTTTGTTTGTTTTGAGACATGGTATCACTGTGTAGCCCTGACTAGCCTGGAATTCACCATGTAGACCAATCCGGCCTTGAGCTAAAAGAGATCCTGCCACCTGCCCCTGCCTCCTGGGTGCTGGCATTAAAGGCATGTACTACCATACCCAGCTTTTCATTTCTGAAGGAAAGGGTGCTGGATTCCCCCAATGTAAACTTGACTACCACCTGAAACCTTTTTCAAGTCAAATATGTGACTCAAGGAACCTGCCAATGACTGTTTGGAGCCCATTGTGCTGATCGCAGGGATCTGTTGAATGCTTCCTAGGAAGCAGGTGTCCAGAAACAACCCTGCCCGAGACCCACACCAGCTAACGGTCCCTCTGACTTCCCCACCACCTTTCTCAGCCTAGACTCTTGAAGTTAAGATGAAGTTCTGGAGAGAGTGTGTAACTAGATGTGATAGTGCTCACTCCAGGTCGGGCCTATGGGTCCCTTTGCCCCTTCCATGTGAGCAGATAGATGGGACTCTGGGCAAAGTGATCCCTAAGGTACCACCTGGGGCTCTGTTGGATAAAGTCTACGACTGTTCCCCATTTTCATTTTATATAATTTTTTTAAAAGTCTTAAAATTGTACTAGTTCTTTTAGAATTTCACACAGTGTGTTTTGATCAGACTTATCCCCACAGACACCCAATTTTCTGTCCCCCTGCCACAAGACGCATTTGTGGTGTCCAAATGTTCTTGGACGTGTAGCCTCCCACTGGAGCGTGGTTGGTGGACCAGGGGCTAGACTCTTGCAGAAATCTGATTCTCCCTCTCCCAGCAGCTAACAGTTGACCAGAGCGCTGTGGCCGGGAGTAGGACTTAGTACCCGACTCTCATCTTCATCCTGGGCTTTGGTCTGGTGTGTGGTTGCATAGGTCTTGTGCATGCTTTGACAACCACTGTGAGATCTTTGAAGGCTTGAAAACCTTAGAGCCACTGAGAGCTGCAGTGTGGTCACAGAGGAGGGATGCCTCCACCTGTCAGCTTCAGGGTGACCTTCACAGTCATGTTGACACAGCAAAACAACCACAATCACCATGTATTGGGAAGTTAATCACAAAATTCCTGTTAATGGTATCTGGTGACGGGGCCTTGGGGAGGTGGTTAGGATTAGGTGATATTCTGACGGTGAGGCCCCATGATGATATTAATGACTTTTTAAGAAGAGAAGGCCTGAAATGACTTAGCAGGTCAAAGTTCACGTCATGCTAAACTGACAAGTTGAGTTCAATTCCCGAAATACACAGTAAAAAAAAGAGAGCTGACTCCCCAAAGTCATCCTCTGACCTCTACATGCACATTACAGTGCATGTGTGTGTACACACACACACACACACACACACACACACACACACCATGGACATAATAATAATAAATAAGAATATTTTACAAGGAGAAGAGAGGCGTAAGTTGGCATGCTGTTCTGCCTCTCCATGGAATTCCCTGTTGTGCTATGAAACAGCTAAAAGGACTTCTCTAGTCCAATCTTGGAATCCCCAATCTCTGTTGCTATAAAAAAAATACATTTTTCTTTATAATTTAGTCTCTGGTATTTTATTATATTATAGCAACACAGACTTTTTTTTTTTTTTTTTTGCTATTAAAGCTCAGCCTCTCAAAAGCTATGCTGGACAGTCAGCAAGCTGGAAAGAGTACTTGCAATCCTTAGTATGTTAGCATAACCGATGGTCATCCTCTGGCAGAGTGTTCAATTGGAAGAGCAACAAAGAACACCCTAGTCTAGGTCCCTCGTCACTCAAAGGAGAAAACTGAAGTCCAGATGAGTGAAGGGAGCTTTGATCCCTTGCTGAGAATATTGCCTTCTCCTGTGGCGCCCACCCGATAGCTGAAGTGCATGCTGTCTTCATGGAGCAAATCTCAGGTTCTGATCTCTCACTGTAGGATTTTAGCTTCATAGGCTGGATGACCACTCAGACACAATTTATAGCCAACTGAAAGTCTTTATTACAGCTGGCTGAGACTATACCCAGGTATTTGGGACTCAAGTATAGCCCTGAGTTTTTAGGGTTAGGGATTTTTAAAGGCAAAACTCACATCTTGGTATTTTAGTCTGCAATGGCAGAGGCGGGTTTTGCTTAATAAAACAGTTTAATAAAAGCTGAGCTAAGTGGGTGGGTGTAGGGGAGGTCTGCACAAGCAGCAGTTTAACGGAAGTTAAGTTTGCTGGAGCATCTTGACCTCAGGTTCCTAGAATAGTGTTAGGTAATTTTCCATGACATTCTACATCAAGAAGATCAAATTTCTAGTTAAACCTAAAATGATCTCAGCAAGAATACAAGATGAAGGGACCTCTGCACCGTACTGAGGAAAGGGTTAGTGCTGTGGGATGTTTTGTATGGCAAATGTGTTGCTAATAAAACACTGATTGGCCAGTGGCTAGGCAGGAAGTATAGGTGGGACTAACAGAGAAAAGAAAGAACAGGAAGGCAGAAGGAGTCACTGTCTGCTAGCCACTGCCAGGACAAGCAGCATGTAAAGATGTCGGTAAGCCACGAACCATGTGGCAAGGTATAGATTTATAGAAACGGATTAATTTAAGATATAAGGACAGTTAGCAAGAAGCCTGCCACGGCCATACAGTTTGTAAGCAATGTAAGTCTCTGTGTTTACTTGGTTGGGTCTGAGCAGCTGTGGGACTGGCAGGTGAAAGAGATTTATCCTGACCGTGGGCCAGGCAGGAAAACTCTAGCTACAGGTTAGTGGGCTCTGCATGGCTGTCTTCACACCCACTCAGACTTTTTGGTTCTCAGGTGGGGGGCGCTGCCAGAGGTAGCCAGCCTACCAGGAGCCCGAGGCTGGCTCGCCGAACAGTGCCTGGCCAGGTGGCTCTGGGTGACCAAGGGGAGCTCACCTGACTGAGTGTTTTTGCCCACTAGGTCCAAAGAAGATTCTCTGTGGGATCTGAACTCACGCTCTGTGTGAGCCACAGCTAACCTGTCGCCAGCTGAGGAAGTGGCCTCACTATCATCTTGGTCTGAATGCCCCGCCCGCCCTGACACACTGGCCTGACCAATGTGGCTGTCGCCTCCCTGCCCTGCTGTCCACACACTGGGGGACTCAGGCACACCCTGCTCCTCCTGCCCGCCCCCACGGTCCACTTGACCATGGCTCTGACAGCCCTGGGGGTCCTGTAAGAGACCAGGGGGAAGTGTGGGGACTTCGCAGACTGGTCTGGCCTCACCCTTCACCCCCTGAGTGGTCCCCCGTGTCCTCCTCAGGCTGCAAAGCAGGTCGGCCAAACTGAGTAGGAAGGACAGCGCGCTCACGGCCCACACGAACAGCATCAGGAGGGACTTCTCCGTGGGCCGCGACACGTAGCAGTCCACAGCCCCTGAGCAGGGCACGCGCGAGCAAGAAACTCGGTTGGGCACAAAGAAGCCGAAGAGCAAGTAGTGCAGGGAAGCCAGCCCAGCCTCGAGCAGCGTGCGCAGCAGCAGGTGCACCAGGTAGGCGGCAGACAGGTCTGGCACCCGGGGCCTGCAGGCTCCCTCTGCAGCCAGCTTCGCGCCGCGGTGCAGGGCGTAGGCTCCAAAGACTGCAGAAGGCAGGAGCAGCACCAGGCTCTGCACCAGCCAGAACCGCAGCGGCGACACTGGAGAGAAGAGGTCGTAGCAAACGTTGGCACATCCTGGCTGCAGGGTGTTGCAAACAAACCTCTCCTGTTCGTCTTGGTAGATAGGGGACCCTGCCAAGACCACCACCAGCATTCTCAGCAGGACCGCCACAACCAGCCAGAGCATGCCTAGGCAAGAACAAGTATCCAAGGATCAGTGTCCAAGGTGCAGCAGGCTGCCTCCACACAGCAGCTTAACTACTACACCCTGGGAAGTCAGTAGCACTCAGAGCAATAGGGGCAACTATTTCACACACACACACACACACACACACACACGCACGCACGCACGCACGCACACACACACACGCACGCATGCACGCGCACATGCACACGCACACGCACACCTGCAGTAGCAAGGATCGAAACTAGAACCTGTTGCATGCATGCTATGCTAGGAAAGTACTCTACCACTGAGCCCACCACCCCTTTAGGGTGATTACTTCCTAAGCCTTTGCTGTACCAGGAACAGCCCTGAAATTATTTGTAGGATACTTCCAGTGAGCAGATTTGTAAAGTGCATCAGAGGCTAACGATGCCTTTGCGTGGCCTGGACTGAAAGATCCAGAGAGCATTTTGGCTGAGCAAATCTATGATGTGATTCAATCTCACCTTTCTTAGGGACTAAGCTTTTTAAAGGACCTTAGCATATTGCCTTCATCGTGCTGAGCAAACCAAAGCCGGTAATTTCACTGTCTCCCTTATTTATGACCCCAGCCTATAGGGTCCCTATCATCATAGGGCTGTAGTTACTGTGACTCTGGGTGCTTGAAATTAAATTTCTTTAAGAATGTTCCCTTTTCTCCTATTTCTAGATTCCTTTCCCCTTAGCCCAGTCACTGTATTAATGACATTAACAAAAACTGTGAACAAAGAGAAGAAAAAAGAAACAACCCTATCATTTATAAAGTCAGCCAAGCTCAGAGAGAAGCATCAGTAGGTGATGAAGTCATAACCTTTCAGTACCAGGTTTATTTATTCAAATTCTACAAAATAAGAGTGAAAAAAAAAAAACTATCAACCTCACATCAGGCAAATCTTAACCTTTTCTCCACCATCTTTTCAGATGCCCAAGCCTCTCTGAAACTGACTCATTTGGATCAATCTCAGGTATCTTTACTATTAGCTTGTTAAAAGAATAGCTAGGGATGTGTATGGTTATACAAGACAGGAACCCAGCACTTGGAAAGCTCAAGGCCAGCCTGAGCTATATAGCAAACTGGGGAAAGAATGAATATGTCACTAGGGGCAGGGGACATAGCTCACCTTGCCTCAGTGTATCAGCACCTCATGACTGAGGCCCTGAGCTCTATCCCCAAGACTATAAACAACTAAATTAAACTTGGGATCTGTGTTAGAGTGCTTAAGAGAAATCAGTCATATTTATAACATAATCTTCAGAGATAAAACCTAAAAGGTAGATGAGGAGACACAACAGAAGCATTACTCTCTCATTTATTCCACCCAATTCTGCCTTCAAATTCAGAACCCAAATGCTGAGAAAACAGACCTTGCCTGAGACCAATGCTGCCCCCACCCCCCACATACACATCCTCCCATGTTGATGGGCGCAAGGTATGACCCCAGTGAAGTTTGTCAGGGTTCCCACGCCACCACGATACACTGGCCTTTCTTTTGGGAGTGGGTCAGACACACTGAATTGGGATAAACTTTTGAAAAGGACTCAATTTGAATATGGCAATGAAACCAGAACAAGATTTGGGGTTCTCCCCCCCGCAAGACTCACCCACAATGGTCATGTTGCAGTTTATGGTGATAATGAGGAACCCCAACAAGTCCAAGTTCTCCATGCTGGCAGAAAGCCACAGGCCTGGGCTGCTGGAGGGTTGAGAGGTTTGTGTACCCCAAGGATGTTTAAGAAAAAAAAAATCAAATTTTTTCTACATCAGACTTCAAGGTGAGTGCCAAGCTGTGGAAATAAAGATGTGCTCCCAGGCCTGGCAGGTCAGGTCTCCTGTCTCCCCACTGAGACAGCCCTAAGCTGCTGGCCAGTGAGACACTCCAGACAACTGTGGGGCTCCGAAGCAGGAGTCGTCTCTCTGTGTGGCTATTCTTACCCTCCCAGGACATTCCAGGCTGGTAGCTGTGCTTACATGTCTCCATCAGGAGAGCTAGGCACTTTGGGATGGAATGGAAACAGCTACTTTTAACCCGAGAAAGAAAACTTCTATTAAGAAGCCAATCAACTTTTTCTACATGGGAGCAGGGAAGATGGCTCAGTTGGTGAAACATTTCCCGCATGAGCATGAGAACCTGAGCGCAAAACCCCAGCACCCACATAAAATGCCAAGCAAGCATGGTGGTGCATGCTTTTAATCTAAGTGTGCAGACACAAGAGCTCACTGGCTGACACGACTCACTGAATTGGAGAGCCCCACGTCCTAAGGAGAGATGCTGCCTCAAAAATCAAGGTGAACAGCACCTGAGTATGACACCCAAGGTTGATGTCTGTGGTAGTTTGGCTGGTACTAGCCCCCATAGGCTCGTAGGTTTTAAATATCTGGCCCCCGGTTGGTGGAACTGTTTGGGAAGGATTAGGCAGTGTGGTCTTGTTGGAGGAGGTGTGTCACTGGGGGTAGGCTTTGAGGTTTCAAAAGTCTTTTCCATCCCCCATTAGTTCTGTGTCCCTGCCTCCTGCTTGTGGATCAGAATGTAAGCTCTCAGCTATGACTCCAGCACCTTGCCTGCCTGCCTGCCGCCATGCTTCTTGACATGATAGTCATAGACTCTAACCCTCTGGAACTGTGAGCCCCCAGTTAAATACCTTCTTTTATAAGTTTCCTTAGTCGTAGTGTTTCATCATGACAATGTCTGACATCCATGTGCATACACACATGTGCACGCATTTGTACATACATGGCACTTATGTACACATGAACACACAAAACCATTTCCTCCTTCAAAACATGTCCACAGCCACTTGTGAAGGAAGTCCTAAAATGTTCATTTTGCCCTTTCTACAGAGCATAACCATCACCACCACTACCCCACAGCCCACAAAGATCTTGACCTTATTGCTAATTCCTGCATCACTGAGGTAAGCACAGACCTGCACCTCAGTGTGAATGCCAGGTCTAAACTATGACTTGAGAAGTCTTCATTGACAGAACTCCAGCAGTCCCCTACCTGCCAGAGAAGTCACTGTATCTCTCCCCACAGCCTCATCCTGAAATGAGAAGACTCAGTTTATATATATATATATATATATATATATATATATATATATATATATATATATCATATGTATTTTATATATATAGTCCCACAGTGCAAGTATCAAGGAAACAAGAATGTCGTTTTGTCCACACAGGCTGCTCTTGATGGTGTTTTAAAAATAGAAAAACCCCAAAAATAATTATTGAGTTTTTCTGTGGGACAGTTTCAGCTCCCCAGAGAGCAAAAATACCTCTAGTTGTGGAGAGAAAAAAAGACAGGACAGACATGGACTTGGAGGAGAAAAAAGCAAAAGCATTGAGGGTGGATGAGAGGTGGGCTGGCTGCTTAGAAGGCAGTGCAGAAGGAGAAATTGTAGCAGAGTGTTTTAAGGTGTGTTACTTTTGTTTATGTAGCATTTGTTTAACTCTGTAAAGCTGTGTTACTGTGTCTGTCTAAAACATCTGATGGTCTAATAAAAAACTGGCCAATAGCAAGGCAAGAGAAAGGATAGGCGGGGCTGGCAGGCAGAGAGGATGTATAGAGGGAGGAATCTGGGAGGAGAAGGAAGCTAGTAGCCGGAGAAGGAGGAGGACATCAGGGGCCAGCCACCCAACCACCCAGCCACCCAGCTACACAGTCAGCCATGGAAGTAGGAGTAAGATATACAAAAGAAAGAGAATGGAAAAGCCCAGAGGCAAAAGGTAGATGGGATAAGTTAAGTTAAGGAAAGCTGGCTAGAAACTAAGCCAAAATAAGGCCGGGCATTCATAAGTATGAATATGTCTCCGTGAGTGATTTACTGGGGAGCTGGGTGGTGGGTCGCCCAAAGGAGCCAAAAAACAACCAACAACAAGAAACGGCTGAGAAGCCAGGAAGCAGGCTGAGGGGGTCTTCCATCAAGACCTCGTGACTCTTGACAGTTTAACTGTGTTTTTCACACCCCCAATCACATTTTCACAGGATAGCTGCTTTGAGAAGATGATACATTTTTCACATCTGTGATTTGAGGATAATAAATCTCAATTAACGGCCAAGAATAAGAGATAATATAAATAAGTTTCTAGAATATTATTTGGCCTATAGGAGGCTCTTAAAAAATAAATGCAGTCATTAGATCATAATGGAATAAAACCAAACATCAACATCCAGAAAAAAACTACAGAAAAATATCCAAACACAAAGAAAATGAACAAATCACTTTTGAATCACCAGTGGGTTACTGAATAAATGGGGAGTGAAATTTAAAAATGGACAAATTTATAGTGGTTATGGCCTCTACAGTTGCCACAAACACTGACTTTATGAATGGGGACTGCTTGAGGGAAATGCGGGGCTCTGGATTAGCCAGCTTCCATTTACAGAAACAGATACCCAACATAACATTGAAGGGAAGGCTTCTAACACATGGTCTCCGTCCATGGTCACCTGGTCCTCTTGCTTGGGGTCAGTAGTAGCATAAGATTTCACAGCGGGGAGCATGTGGTGGGGGAGACTGCTCATCTTGTAGTAGCCAAGAAGCAGAGAAAGAGGGAAACAAGAGTCCAAGACTTCACTATCACCCCAAGTATACCCTCAATGACCTAACTTCCTCCCACTAGACTCCATCTCCTAAAAGTTCTATTATCTGCCAATAGCACCATAGACAAGTAACCAAGCCAATAACACTTGGGTGAGTCTTTGAGGGAATTTCAGGTTAAACTAAAGCTGGTTCCTGTTAACCCCTGGTTGTTACATTTCTTCCACCAAAATGTTTTGTGTGTGTTTTATTGGCACACACACACACACACACACACACACAATGTCATGAATGATGCAGGGTTTCTCTAGTGCCAGAACATCTTTTATATGTTTAATAGATATTGTTAGTTCGCTTACATAAACTCATGGCCCATCATACTAATACTCCTCCCTGAATGAAGATGAGCTGACACCTATCCCTGCCCTGGGAGGCTCATCACATGCTTCTCATGTCCTGAATGATGCAGGGTTTCTCTAGTGACAGAACATTTCACAGCCTGGTTGTGTATGACCTGAGAACCCAAGACACAAGACACTCACAATCATCAAAGATCTGCTCAACTGGGCTGGTTCATCAGTTAAGAGCCCCTTTCAGAGAACCTGAATTAGGTTCTCAGCACCCACATTCTCGTTCACAATCAGTTGTTAATTCCAGTTTCAGTGATCCAGAGATCCAATGCCACTTTCTGGCCTTTGTGGGCATAGACATACACATGGTGCACATACATACACTCAGAAATAGTCATACACATAAAATAAAAATAAATAAATCTTAAAATAATTTCACATAATATATTGTGATCATATTCCCCCCACACTCTTGCCAGAGCCTCTCCACCTCCCTAACCATCCAACTTTGTTCTTTGTCTTTCTCTCTTAAAAAGAGAAAGACAGAGAATGAAAAGCAAAAGACAAAAAAATCAAAACAGACAAACTCTAAAAAAGAAAATCAACAAGACAAAACATACCCAAAAAAGTGCATGAAAGTATGAAATCTGTTTTGTGTTGACCAACTGCTCCTGGCACGAGGCTTATCCTAGGATGCAGTTGATTGACCTAGTGACACTTTATTGAGAAAGCTCATTGATTACATCCCATTTAAGGCTGAGAGATCCAAAGTCTCTAAGTATCTGCTCCCTGTCCAGTTGTGAATCTCTTTGTTAATTATCATCTACTTTGAGAAGAATCTTCTCTGACGCTCTGGCCTGTGGATATAGCAGTATGTCCTCTGGAGTCATTTGTTGCTATGCTCCTTTAGAAGAACAGTAGGTTTTCCCCAGGCCCATAGCCTGTCGAGCCCCAGGTTCTGGCCACTTTAACAGTGTCAGGTAAGGGTTCCATATCATGGAGTGGGCCTTAAATTCAATCAGCATCTGTGTGTGTGTGTGTGTGTGTGTGTGTGTGTGTGTATATGTATGTGTGTTACAGAGTATTCAACCTAGGGCCTCAAACTTCCCTCATATCCCCTCAACATACTCCCTCCCAACTTCACGTCTTTTTTTTTTTTTTTTTTGAGAATGTACTTAAGTCCACTCACGGGTGTGGGGCCATCCACTGGAGCATGGGAAACCCACCAGTGGCCAAATTCTCAAAAACCACTTTACTGACTGAGCTCCAGCTCCAGCTTTAACGGTGAGGTTTTAGAAGGCAGTGCCAAAGACATTAAAAGGCAGTAGCCAAGGCAGTGGCTGACCATCAAAACAGTAGGATGAATAACAGGATGAAATTGGCAGGGCTTCAAGGTGAGGAGGACTGAGTTCCGACTGCTTGCTGGGGTTTCACCTCAAGGAAACACGGCACACCTGAGTTTACTCCCACATCTTCGCAACTTTATGGAGCAGGCATTATATTCTCTATTTAAAAAAAAATCCGTTCATTCACAGTGTATTGAGTCCCTGAGAAATTCTTGACCTGTCTTGGTAATACAAACAAGAAAAAATGGGTAGGTTTCTGAGATGGGCATGATGGTACATTCCTGTAAACACAGTCATGCAGTACTCAGAAAGAGGCAGAATGATTGCTGTGACCTGCTATTTTTTTTTTAAAGGAGGAAAGGGGGGATAGCAGTTTTCTGCTAGGCAGTAAGCTGGACTAGCACAGAAGTGAAGGAGCCATTTCAGTTCAATAGCGCGCTGCTCCCAGGGTACAGCTTCATGGTAACTAGGGAGGAGCCTCCACCCAGGTAACTTAGGGTTAAGGAAGTAGCTTACTTCCAAAAGAAGCAGCTCCTCTAATGTCTATAGCAGCAGACACGCCACTACACACACCACCTTCAACCCCCCCACCTCCCCATTGTGTAGCAGTTTCCTCTGCATTGAAACATTCCTTCCTGGAGGAAGGAGGGAGGCTCCCATGACTGAGGAAGCTCAGAAAACTATGAGACTCAGAGTATACTGTGGTGGTATTGTGTTCCCCAAAATATTGTGCATGCTAATAAACTTATCTGGGGTCAGAGATCAGAACAGCCACAATATTAAACATAGAGTATAGGCTGTGGTAGCACACACCTTTAATCCTAGCATTCCAGAGGCAGAAATCCCTCTGGATCTTTGAGTTCAAGGCCACATTGGAAACAGCCAGGCATGGTGACTCACGCCTTTAATCCCAGGGAGTGATGGCAGATAGCAGAAAGGTATATAAGGCGTGAAGACCAGAAACTAGAAGCTTTTGGGTGGTTAAGCTTTTAGGCTTTGAGCAGCACAGTTCAGCTGAGATTCATTCTGGATGAGGACTGAGAGGCTTCTAGTCTGAGGAAACAGGATCAGCTGAGGAACTGGTGAGGTGAGGTAGTTGTGGCTTGTTCTGCTTCTCTGATCTTCCAGCATTCACCCCAATACCTGGCTCCAGGTTTTATTTTATTAATAAGACCATTTAAGATTCCTGCTACAGTATACATCACCTGTTCTGTGGTCTTTCTTGGTTTCCTTTTTTATGTCTGTAGCCAAGATTTTCAGGTCTCTCCCAATCAAATCTGATCTTCATTAATTTTGAAGAGAACCATAACCTTTTGTTTTCTGTGGAAACAATGGTATAACCTCTCCCATAACACAACATATTTTTGACTTCCATTTTGAAGTTAAGACATTCTTAAAATATATAGGTTGGTTCAATTTAGCAGTTTCCATAATCCAACGTCTTTCAGTAGCTGTTGTTTTTTGTACATTATCATTTTAAAAATTCAAAGTCAACAAAACACCATACAGAATCCAGACACCCTGTATTTCCTAACTTTTCATAGCTTATTCTTTTTATATTACTTTATTCTTTCTTAAAGACTTTACTTTGTTATGTTTAAACTATTTTTTCTACGATTGTTTATACCCATTTTCTTTTCTTTCTTTAGCATCTAAGCACATTTTTAGACATACTGCACCTTTTTAGAGGTTTTCTGTGTCTGAACCTGGCTTTACTAAGTGCCTGCAGGATTCTCTGGCCACATGAGACAAACTGGCTCAGCTTAGTGCATAGTGCCAGTGCATCCCTCTGGCAGCTGGCTCCAGCCCGCAGGCAGCTGCCAGTAGCCATGCCTCTGACAACCGCTTAGCACCAGCCCACCTAAGAGACTGCAGGACTAGGAAGGCACATCTGGCTCCTTGTCCAGAACTTTTCTTAGCTTTCTCAGGCCCTATGTTTGGATATTTGCACCCCACCATGGGTGCCATATGTAGTCGGGCTTTCTCACTGGGACTGCCAGCTCACAAATAATGACACAGAGACTTATTATTAATTATGAAAGCTTGGCCATTAGCTTAGGCTTGTCCTACTAGCTCTTATAACCTAAATTAGCCTGTCTCTATTAATTTATGTTCTGTCACGTGGCATGGTTACCTCTGCTCTGGTCCATGTGTCCAACTTCTCCAGAGTCTCCTGGTATCTCCCTGGTGTAATCCACATGCCTAGATTCCTCCTCCTCTTCCTCTCTCTCCCCGGAAATCCCACCTATCTCTCCTGTCTAGCTATTGGCCATTCAGTTCTTTATCAAACCAATCACAGTGACACACATCTTCACACAGTGCACAAATATCCTACAACAAGCAGTAATTAGAAATCTCCCAAATAAAAAAAACCCTGGGCCAGATGAATGCAGAGTAGAATTCTACCATACCTTCCAAGAAGTAATAACAATACTGTGGTGGTATTGTATTCCCCAAAATATTGTGTACCCTAATAAATTTATCTGGGGTCAGAGAACAGAACAGCCACTAGATACAAAGGCTAGAAAATGGTGGCACTCACACCTTTAATCCTAGCACGCCAGAGGTAGAAATCCCTCTGGATCTCTGTGAGTTCAAGGCCACATTGGAAACAGCCAGGCATGGTGACACACGCCTTTAATCCCAGGGAGCGATGGCAGAAAGGAAAGATTTATAAGGCGTGAAGACCAGGAACTAGAAGCATTTGGCCTGATTAAGCATCCAGGCTTTTGAGCAGCAGTTCAGCTGAGACCCATTCTGGATGAGGACTCAGAGGCCTCCAGTCTGGGGAAACAAGACCAGTTGAGGATCCGGCGAGATGAGGTAGCTGTGGCTTGTTCTGGTTCTCTGATCTTCCAGTTCACCCCAATAACTTGCCCCGGGTTTGATTTTATTAATAAGAACTTTTAAGATTCCTGCTACACAATACTCCTCAAATTATTCCATAAAATAAAAAAGTAAGGAACTCTTCCAAAATTCTTTTTATGGCACTAGTGTTATCCTGATACTGAAACTAGATAAAGACCCAATAAAAATTATATTATGGGCCATTCTCTGCTGAACACAGATGCAGACATTCTCAATAAAATACATGCAAACTGAATTCAAGAGCATATAAAAAAGATTATCCACCATGTTCACATCAGTTTCATCCCAGAGAAATAGAAATGTTCAACACAACTTATGTAGATCAATAAATACAATCAACCATATTAACAGACTCAAGCCCAGAAACTATACGATCATCTGTAGATGCAGAAAAAAGCCTGTGTTAAAATCCAGCATCCTTTCATGATAAAATTCCAGGAGAATTTAGGAATATGGGAGATAAAATTCATCACAATAAAGGCAATATATAACAAGACTAACACCAACATCATAGCAAATGATGAAAAACTGGAAGAGGAAAAATGAGGGGAAAGATAGTGTGTCAGCTCTCTCCATTCCTGTCAGCACAGTGCATGGAACATTACCTAGAAGAGTAAAACACGTGAAGGAGACATAGGGATACAAATAGGAAAGGGAGAAGTAAAGTATGGTTATTTGCAGACGATATGATTCTCTATATAAAATACCTTAAAGGCTCCACCAGAAACCTCCTACAACTAATAAATGCATACTGTAAAATAGCAGGAAAAAAATTAACACACAAAAACCAATAACCAGCTTATATACCAACAACCACCAAATCAAAAAAAAAAATCTGGGAAACAATCTCATTTACAATAGTTTTGAAAATCTTGTAGTAAATTTAACTAAAGAAGTGAAATACTTGTATAATAACTTTAAGACACTGAAGAGAGAACTTGAAAAAGATATCCAAAGATGGAAAGGCCTCCCATGTTCATGGATTGGTAGGCATAATATTGTGAAAATTGCTATCCTACTGAAATCAATCTACTTATTCAACACAATTTCCATCAAAATTGCAAAGCAATTCTTTACAGAATTGAAAAAAAAACCTTAAATTTTAAATGGAAGTGCGCACACACACACACACACACACACACACACACACGCCAAAGCGATCCTGAACAATGAAAGAAATGCTGGAGACATCATCACTATCACTGATTTCAGGTGTACTTCAGAGCTGTAGTAATGAGAACAGCATACTGCCATACAAACAGGCACTTGACCAATGGAATCTAATTGAGGACCCAGATATGAGCACAGTCTCCTACAGGCAACTGGTTTTGACAAAGAGACCAAAAGTACACACTGGATAAAAGACAGCATCTTTAACAAATGGTGCTAGTCATGTAGCTATATGTAGAAGGATACAATTAGATCCTTATTTCTCACCTTGCACAACTCAACATCAATTGGATCAAGGCCTTCAACATAACACTTGGTACCCTGAATCTTCTTAAGAGTAGAAAGAAGAGATAGGTTTCCAACATGTAGGCACAGAAAAGGACTTTCTGAACAGGACTCTGGCAGTGCAGTCATTAATAACAACTGACAAATGGGACCACGGAAATGTACACAGCTTCTGTATAGCAAAGGACACCATCACGTGAGTGAAGAGATGCTTTACAGAATTAGGGAAAAACCTTTATCAGCTATACATGAGACAGAGGACTAGCATCTGGAATACACAAAGAACTCAAAGAAGAAAAAGAAAGAAGGGTCAAGGGCAGAAAATATAAACTATTAAAAATGCAGCAAAAAACTAAACAGGAAGCTCTCAAAAGATAAAATAGAAATGGTAGGAAATAATTTTCTAAATGTTTAGGAATGAGGGAAATGCAAATCAAAACGATTTTGAGATTTCCTCTTACCCCAGTCAGAATGGCTAAGATAAAAAAAAAAAATGCTGGCATAGAGGTGGTGAAAAGAAAACAGTTATTTGTTGCTGGCTGGAATGCAAACTGGTACAGTCACTATGGCAATCATTCTGAGGGTTCCTCAACAAACTAGAAATCCATCTACCAAGAGATCCAGCTATACCACTCTTGGACCTATACATAAAGGACTTTATATTCATCTACAGAGATACTTGCTCATCCGTTGTTGCTTTATTCACAGTAGCCAGGAAATTGAAGCAACCTAGATGTTTATTAACTGATGAATTGATAATGAAAATGTTGTATATTTACACAATGGGATATTCAACTGTTAAGAAAAATGAAAGTACAAAATTTTCAGGCAAATGGATGAAGCCGGATACAATCATGCTGAGTGGGGTAACCTAGACTCAGAAAAACATATACTACATGTTTGCCCTCATGAGTGAATGCAGATATGCGTGTCTCATTTGGAATACTCATATAGGTCAGGAAGCTAGTAAGGGCCATGGCAGGGGTTGGGGCTTTCAAGGGAAGGAAAATAGAATGCAGTGATATAGAGGAAAGAGTAAATGGAAGAGGAAGTGTTAAGTGGGGTGGGGGATGGGAGGGCAGGGTGGTGGAGGAGGAAAATGGAAGAATAACTAACATAAAAGTTTCTTTTTAAAAGCCACATTGGAACCAACTACTGTAGAAACATTCTAACACACACACACACACACACACACACACACACACACACACACACAAAGAGTCCAAATGAAGCTATCTAATAATGAGGAACAACATCCCTACTACCTATGACAGGCTACCAAATAAAAACCCCAGGACTAGGAATGGGTTACCTCCTTATGAGTAGTTGTCCTTTAGAGGCCCATAGGTCTCTAAACATTACAGGCTATTATCATTGTATTGGTTACCCTTTAAAGCTTTCCAATAGGACTCTATTGCTGAAGAGACCATGTTCTTGAGCCACAGTTCACGGAGAGATCAAGCTAGTACTGATTTAGACTCTTCCCTAATGGCTAGCTTTCATAGAGTTGGCAGATGCTACCCACACTACTAGAGCAGAAAAGTAATCATAAATCTTTTATTCAACTGTGAACCCTCTAAAATAATGATTGGCCTGGCCAGATACACCACTGGTATAAGAGCAGCACAAACATCATGGAGTAGTCAACCACTTTCTAATTGGACTTAAGGTCCACTCCTCAAAATGGAACCCAAACATGGGACAGTTATAGAGGCCAAGAACCTGGGGGGCTGGATAGGTCATAGGGCCTCTAAGAGAGCCTACTGTTTTCTCTGCTGAATGGATATAGTGTTAAACCATATCCTTGTTACTCATTGTTATAGCCATATATTGGTGCATCTCTTAACCCTTGTTAGAGAAACTTCTTTTTGCAATAGATGGTGATTAACATAGAGACCCACACTGGGCAATGTGCCAAGAATAAGAACCTGCAGTATACTCAACCCTAAAGGGGACGTCTATATCACACACTCTCCAAGGCTCAGGTGTCAGCACAGAGGAGGGGTAGGAAGGGTGTAAGAGTCAGAGGCAGTAGATGACTACAAAAAAATCAGTTTCCTGGACACAACAGGGCAGCGGCACGTGTGTTCTCACAGTGGTTGTGATAGCCATGCACAAGCTGAAGCCAGGCCAAGTCCTAACGTGGAGTGGGGAGGTGGGTACAAAGTCCCACCCCTATCTGAGGTGCTATTGGTAACTGATAACTGCTGGGACATGGAGCATTAGTTTTCTTCAAGATTGTGACCTCTGGTAGACAGATGCTCCAGCGTATGCCCTACATCAAAGAGTATTTGAGCAGTACAAATTGAACTGTAGAGTTTTGTTTTGTTTTTGTTAAGGGCACAAAGTTGGGTGTGTAGGGAGGTGGGGGAGGATCCAGAAGTTAGGACTGGGAGTGAACATGATCAAAATACATTGTCTGAAATTCTCAAAGAATCAAAATAGTATTTAAAATAATTATAAACAGGAAACTGACAACAACAATGAAGAAAACCTTCCCATCTTGTAAGTGCTAGCCCTCTAACAAGGTTCAAGAGCAAGATTCAGCCTGTCATTCTTCATGTTTACATACTTGTATGTTCTTGTCCTAACAGGAAGGGAGACAAGGAGAGGGAGACGGAGTGAGACACACATACAGAGAGACAGAGACAGAGACTGACCAGAGAAGAAGGAGAGAAGAATCAAAGGCAAGCAGACAGGTATTGTTAGATGTGATCAAAGTTACTTCAGCGTTACATGAATAATTCTTGTGAAGAGGCCAAGCCAAGTCAAGTGTGGAGGAGCATGCCTGTCATCTGGAGGTAAAGGAGGATGATCACTTGAGCCCAGGAGTATGAGAAAACACTATGCAACATAATGAGACCCAGAGTTGGGAAAAAAAGATGAGGATGGTTCGGTGGTCGGCATTTACCTAGGGTGCTATGACTCTGAGCTGAATGTATCATACACCACATTGCACAAGTGACTTCACGTTCTCCATCTGTGTGATTCTGTCTGCTCTCTTCCATAAAAGGCTAGAAGGTAAGGGATGGGATTGGATCTATTTTAAAACTCACAGCTGTTAAACACAATCCTCCAAATATTAATAGACCCTTTGATTTGGGACAAGTGGTTAGCCTGTGTGTCACCACCATTGAATTATTCAGAGCACAGGGCAGTGGTGTCTGGGGGGTGAGAGTAACAGTGAATTCATCCCTGAGACAGTGTCCGACTCTGAACTACTGGCATTTTGAAACCTCCTCAGGAGGTCTTGTCAATTAACATTTTTTTCTCTTCAGCAGCAAAAATGGAAGGAGTCACTGCACTTATCCAGGGCAGTTGGTCTAGCCTGGGCTTCCACAGACCCCACAGTATGGCCACCATGCTCTGTTTTCTCATCAAAACAGAAAGACGACAAAGCAAAAATGGCAAGTATGAGAAAACTAGGCAAGCATTTACCACAGAATGAGTGGGACTGTGGAGTTTAGTGGTGATGTGTTAGGCACATGAAGGCCCTGGGTTCCATTCCCCAGAGCCAGGAAAATGAAAGAATGAGGGTATGGTAAGTAGATAAGAACCAGATAGGGGCACCACTCCTCCTCTCTCTATCTCTGAAGGGCTGCTTGTTACTAATAATGCTATTATTGGTATTTTATCACGGTGCTAAGAATTACACCCAGGATCCCAAACAGAGTAGGCAAGCCCTCTAGCACTGAGCAGCACCCTTGCCTAACAGGATCACTTTGACATGTGTCCTCGTCAGCTGTCTATTGCTGTAATAAAGACCAAGCAGGAACCTGGAGACAGGAACTGAAGCAGAGCAATGCTTACTGGCTTTCTTCCCAAGGCTTGTTCAGCTAGCTTCTCTATACAAGCCAGGACTTCCTGCCTGGGGGTGGGGCGTGAGGGGGCTGCTCACAGTGGGCTGGGCCCTCCCACACCAATCATTAATCAAGAAAATGCCCTACAGTGCCCTACAGATTTGCCTACAGGCTGTCTTTTTTATTATTTATTTTTATTTTTTGAGACAGGGTCCCTCTGTGTAGCACCAGCTGTCCTCGTCTACTAACTCTGTAGACCAGGCTGGCCTTGAACTCAGAGATCTGCCTGCCTTTGGCTCCTGAGTCCTGGGATTAAAGGCGAGTACCACCACCACCCAGCTGCTTACATTTCTCAATTGAGTTTTCTTCTTCCCAGATGACTTTAGCTTGTTTCAAATTGGCAAAAAACTGAGCAGCACATGGAAGACAATGATCTGGGTAGGTGTAGGGGACAGGACACAGACAAAAATGTCTATTCCCTTCACAGAGCTTAGCATTTCATTATGGAAGAAATAGTAAGTCTAAAAGAGAAGGTAAAAGCGGGCTGGAAAGATGGCTCAGTGGTTAAGAGCACTGGCTGGCTAGTCTTCCAGAGGACACCCAGGTTTGATTCCCAGCACCCACAGAGAGGCTAACAACTATGTGTAACTCTAGTTCCAGGGAATTTGATGCCTTCTTCTGGCTTCCCTGAGCATCAGATACACATGTAGTACACATACATACTTGCTGGCAAAACACTTATACACATAAGATAAAAATAAATAAGTCTCATTTTTTTTTTCTTTAAAAAAATGGGGTGTTAGGTTAAAATGATGAAGCTAGGAACATTAGGAATAAGAGATAAAGGGGCAGGTAGCTGGTTATGAGATAGCCACACTGGCCAGATAAGAGGAAGGACAGAGCTCTTCGCCAATCAGTCGGTACTGGCAGGCTCTCCCTCCAGAAAGGCCCCTTCCCTAAAGAATGTATGCCCAGCACTGCTGCCCTTTCTGATCACCTTGCTTCTCAAACAGCTAATTGTAACAGACTAGATTGTAAGAATAGCTTCTAAAAAGTCTCCATCTATCTCAGAAAGGAGACCACCACGTGGGCAAGGAGCTGGACATGAAGTAACCAAGAAAGACTTGCTCCCCCACATGGCAAACTTCAAGCTGGTCATATAAATATGAGCGGCAAGAGAGTTTAATCCAATTAGAAGTTAGCAGACCCCACCAAGCTCTAAGCCCAGCAACACAAGCGAAGGCAGCAAGGGGCAATGCTGCTCAGGGTTAATAGCCAGCAGATACTCAAATTCATCAACTAACAAAGCAGAAGTCAGAGGCGAACAGTGGGTTTAACCACACCTAATTGTAGTAGCAGCATATGAACAACTTGTGGCCATTTTCTTAGCCAGACCAGAAAAGCATGTACAGAGTATATGACCCCTTATTGGTTCAGTTTTTGACATGCACTAGAAATGACCTCAGTCTTTGTCTAGCTCCTGTTGTAAATTCTATGAAAACCCCTCTCAGTCCCTGGGCTTTCTCCCACTTTGCCTTAATTTTTCTAAATAGAGCTTGCTGGTGCTCTGCTTGCTCCTATGCATCTACCCAAGTCAAAGAGTCACTATCTCTGGTTGACTTTAGGTGCCCAGTGAGTGTCCTGTACTCATATGGCTGCTGTTTTCAAAGACCTGCAGAGCGATGTAGATCTGCATCACCAACTTAATGGAAGAATTGGTGACCCGAACTTGGGAAAGCTATGGGTTCAGCTTCTGCTAAAGTTTGTGCTCCAGCTGTTCCCAAAAGTCTAGATGGTAAAGGTCTGGTCCACAGGTAGGGCCCAGTGAATGGAAGTCATTTTAGTGGGAACGTGCCCCCACAGGGATCTGGCCAGTGCTGCCACTGCTGCCATCACCACCTCCTGTTGGGGAACATTATTTTAAGATGTGCTACATTTGTTTATGCTGTGGGACATTGGTTTAATCATGCAAAGATGTGTTGCATTCCTTAATGTTGCATTTGTTTAACTCTGTGAAACTGTGCTACTTTGCCTGTCTAAAACACCTGATGGTCTAATAAAGAGCTGAATGGCTAATAGTGAGGCAAGAGAATGGATAGGTGGGACTGACAGGCAGAGAGAATAAATAGGAGGAGAAATCTGGGAGGGGAAGAAGGAGCAAGGAACAAAGAGAGGAGGACTTCAGGGGCTTTGGCCACCCAGCAAGTCACAGAGTAAAAGCAAAAGTAAGATGTACAGAAATAAGAAAAGGAGAAAGCCCAGAGGCAAAAGGTAGATGGGATAATTTAAAGTTAAGAAAAGCTGGCAAGAAACAAGCCAAGCTAAGGCCAAGCATTTATAATGAAGAATAAGCCTCTGTGTGTGATTTATTTGGGATCTGGGTCGTGCCCCCCCCCCCAAAAGAGCAAAAGCAACCAATTATATTTTGGTATTCCATCATGGGGCTAGAGTAAAAGAAAAACCCAACAACAACCTCGTCTCCCTTCTCTTTTACATTTTGCTTCCTGCCCACCTCGTGAGTGGTTCTACTTCATCATATGCTCTACCCATCAGGACGTGCTGTCTCTCCACATGCCCAAAGCCTCATAGCTAGAACCTCCAAAACAGTGAGTCAAAATACAAAATAACCCTTTTCGCTTGTAAATACCCCCTTGTGTGTGTGCCTGTGTGTGAGAGAGACAGAGATAGAGAGACACACACATGAGAGAGACAGTGAGAGAATAAGCAAGCAAGGGTGCATGTGCCACGGCATAAACTTGTGGATGCTGGAGGACAACCTTGGGTGTTGATCTTCACTCTCCATCTTGCTTAAGAAAAGGTCTTCCACTGTTTGCTGCTGTATGTGCCAGGCCAGCGGGCAAGCCAGCTTTCCTGGCTTCACCGACCCATCTCATTGAAGGAGTGATGGGAAAGAAACGGTATAAATCAATTCAGCACTTTGTGGCAGTCAGGCAGGCAGGCAACAGAGCCTTTGCTGGTAAGGTAGGAGTGGATCAATTCATTCTAATCTTGATACTACCTCAGGCCATATCCTTGGGGAATATGACTGAGTGAATTTTGAAAGAATCAGAGAAGTGGATATTTTAGAATGATTTTCCCTGAGAAATGGCCACTTTGTAATCTCACATGAGGCTTAACAAGTTTAGTTAATCAGAATTTCTGTGAATCAGCCTGAGTCCTAACCAAATTGCTTATAAAAAAGCATTCTCACAGTGTGAGTGCAGGGATAGCTCCTTGCCAGCTTGGAGAATGAGTAAATTGTGAGTACCTGTAACTGCTCACTCATGCCTGCAAGGGGGCCTTGAAAGACAGCCCTACTTTATAAAATCTTATAATAGTCTCCACTACACCCCAGCACTGAGTTCTAATGCCCTATGAAGGACTACAGTACCCACACAGGCATGGCACGGATACATAACAGAGTTGCCATCACACGTACAAGAACAAGCACTAATGTCAGTAATATCCCAGGATGGAAAACAGCCAACAAGGGTTTCATTTAAAATTTGAAAGTCCAAGTTCTGCAATTTATTGTAAGACGCTTAAGGGAAAAGAAAATCAGGAGTTCAAGGCCGGCCTTAGCTACATAAGGAGTTTGAGGCCAACTTGAGGTATATCAGACCCTGTCTCAAAACAAATCCAAAACAACACGCCCCCCACCCCTGAAATTATAAAGTCAAACGTGGGTATGATAACATGCATAGCAAGAGCTTACTTTTATGAAAGAGAAGAGTGAAAAGCAGCCAGGTGTGGTGGTGTCTGCTGGAGGCAGAGACAAGAGGATCAGGGCCACAGCAAGACCCTATCCCAGAAGAATTCTGCTGCCAAACCAACAAACTACCACCCCCCCCACTGCCAACAACAACAAAAGCAAGAAGAGAGAAGAAAAGGAAAGAGGAAACATTGAGGAGAATCTGTGGTATGAATGTTAGTGTCTCCCCCAAATCATAACCTCCAAAGTGATGGTACCAGGAAATGGGGCCTCCAGGAGATAGTTATGTCTTGAGAGTGGGGACTTCATGATTGAAAATGGTCCTCTTATAAAGCATACCCCAGCAGTTGGAGAGATGGCTCAGTGGCTAAGAGCATGTGGCCTGGAGTTCGGTTCCCAGCACCCACATGTTGGCTCAAACGATCTGTAACTCCAGTACCAGGGAATCTGGTGCTCCTTCTTAATTCTGTGGGCACCAGGCATGTGCATAGTATACATATATACATGCAGGCAAAACACTCATACATGCAGCATAAAATTACTAAATCTAAAAAAAAAATTTAATGAAGGACAAGAGCTGACTCCCTTCTTCCAGCATGTGAAGACACGGTAAGAAGATGCTGTGTATGACCAGAAAATGAACCTTTTCCAGATACAGGACCTGCTGGCATCTTGACCATAGACTTCCCAACCTTGAGAACTGTGAACAATAAACCTGTTGTTGGTAAGCCAATTCATGTTATCTTGTTATAGCCACCCCAGTGAATTGAGAATTGGTAAGAACAGGAACTAAAATTTTAGTTCTTTATGTGGCTCAGCTTGAATACTAAGAACTTGTGGTTAGAAAAAGAGACCCAAATATTTTTACTTTAACATCTGTTTGCATTTTCTCCTATTTGCAAGGGAAAGAGTTTTTGGGATAAGTGATCCTTTCAAGACAGTTGGAATTGATAGCAAAATATATATTTTCCAGCAACTTGATTTATTTTTGTCTCCTTTTTGGGTCATTTTCTTTCTGTTTTTGCACTGAGGCAAGGTTTCTAGATACCCAGATAACCTGAAGCTTATGAGTCTCCTGTCTCCACTTCCTGAGTCTTGGGGATCACAGGTGGGCACACCATGACTGGGTAGTTTTTTAAACACTGCTCTGTTTATTACCTCCTGTTTCTGATAAATAACATTCTATATAACGATAAAGTCCTATGTCTAAAGCTTTACTTCCTAGGAGACATTCTGGCACCTCAATAGCTCGCTTTTCTCCCACCCCTCAGAGTCCTCTCTCACACTGTGGTTCCTCTAATGAGGTCTGTCACTACACACAGAGGATAAGTCCTCTGTAAGGATGTGGATGCATTGTTTATCCTTTCACAAAGAATACCCATCCCTTCCTCGTAGATTATAATCAAAGAACAACATACTGCAATAGTGAAAATATTTTAACAAAAGAGCTCAAAGGGGAGAGATGGCTCAGTCCATAGAATGTTCATTGTGCAGGCCTGAGAACCTGAATTCAGATCCCTAGCACCCACATAAAAAGCAGAGAGAAGTGGAGTCAAAGACTGGAGGATCCTTGGGGCTTGCAGACGAGTTGGTCTAGCTGAATTGATAAGCCCCAGGTTTAGTGAGCAATACTGCCTTAAAAATAATATGGGAGAATGACTGAGGACAGCTGATGTTAACCTATGGACTCTATATGCATATGCATACAGGAGCGTGTACACCCACACATGTGCATACAGACACACACAAATGAATGCAGGCACACATGCATGCATGCACACATCAGGGGGCATGTACAAAGAAAAAACCCAGGATAGACCCAGGCAGAAGAAAACCACCTACAGGTCAAGGAGGACAGTCTTAGGAGAAATTAGCCCAACTAACACAAATTTGGGTTCCTCTATCTCTTCTGGGACTGGGATCTCTGCATTTAACCAGGGAGCTGTCCACACACACTCACAGGTACACACGCACACAGAAGAGATCACACATGCCCGGGTTTATACAGCCTTTCCAAAGTTCTTTCCTGTGCAGCCAGCCATCTACTCCCTTAATATGGAGTGGGGGTGGGGTGTAATCCAACCAATACCATATGCTCAGGAAGCCCATTAGTGGAAACCAAAGCAGAAAAAGTTGAGTAACACATTTTGTAGTTTTGGTTGTGAGCCCAGCCTGTAACAGCCAAATTATCTCTCCAGGCCAAGTAGCACATTCTAAATCTGGTGTGTGTGTGTGTGTGTGTGTGTGTGTGTGTGTGTGTGTGTGTGTGTGT
>CABHPQ010160186.1:0-21525 GCA_902168405.1 Peromyscus aztecus
TTTTTTAAAAATGACTGCTGTTAGCATTTAGACATTACCTGGTCCGCCCCTTGGGGACCTGGTAGGATGCACTTGCTAATATTCAGGCAAATGCCTAGACAGCCCAGATGGCCCTAGTCTGTGCACATGTGCGGCATGGCCGCATAGTCTGTATACGCATGCGCTAAATCCCTTCGTTAAAGGCAAACCTATACCCCCTCTCCTTTCTCTCTTCCCATGAGGCCAAGTCTTCACTTCCTCTCTTCCCTGTCTCTTCTCTTCCTCTCTTATTCTTCCTCTGCTCAGCTCTTATCTCCATTGGCGCACTCTGTGTCCCCCCCTACGTGAGTTCTGTCATGTGGCGTGGCTTTCTAGGGCTCCAACCCACCAAGGTTGCCTTCCTATAACAACTGCCCTCATGGGGTAATGCATCCTCTTGAAGGAGAATATGGAGAGGGAGAGAGACAGAGAGAGAGAGAGAGAGAGAGAGAGACAGAGACAGAGAGACAGAGAGAGAGACAGAGACAGAGAGACAGAGAGAGAGACAGAGAGACAGAGAGAGACAGAGAGAGACAGAGACAGACAGAGAGAGAGACAGACACAGAGACAGAGAGACTGATTGGCTCTAGGTACAGATGGCAGAGTCCCATCTATTGTCTGCAAGTTTTAAACACCAAGCCCAAAGTGAGGACCCTGAGGAGAGAGCTCAGCGGGTACTTGCTATGTAAGTGTGAGGGGCTGGGTTTGGATTCCTAGCACCCACGTAAAAATCCAGGCATGGCTGAGCATGTCTGTAATCACAGCACTGGAGGAAGACAGAAGGGCCCCAGGGAGCTTCCTGCCAGGCAATGTGGTCAATCGGTGAGTTCTGTGTTCAGTGAGAGACTCTAACTGTCCCCTCAAAAAAAGGTGGAGAGTAATATCAACCTCTGGTCTCCACAGTGAGTGCACACACACACACACACACACACACACACACACACACATGTGTACACACACACACACCCCTACAGCAGTCCCTCACACACAATCCAACAAGGCTTTGTATTCCAAAACATAGAAATAAAAGCTTTGCCACTTTGCCTGGGTTCGGTAAAATGTCCAGAACTACTTCATCAAAGTGTAGATAGAGGCCAGGCATGGTGGCTGGTATCGGCAATGCCACCATTCACGAGGCGGAAGCAGAACAGTCTGTAAGTTAGAGGTCAGCTTATGGAGTGAGATCCTGTCTCAAAAAAATTAACAAGTGTGGCTGGGCAGTGGTGGCGCATGCCTTTAATCCCAGCACTCGGGAGGCAGAGGCAGGCGGATCTCTGTGAGTTCGAGGCCAGCCTGGTCTACAGAGCAAGATCCAGGAAAGGCGCAAAGCTACACAGAGAAACCCTGTCTCGAAAAACAAACAAACAAAAACAAACAAACAAAAAAATTAACAAGCAACTTATTGGCAGGTCGATATACACAGATCAGCAGTTTCCTAGCTGGGCCATCAAACAGAAGGGAAAAGAGAGAAAACAGGACGGTGAACACTAAGCCACAGCTGGGACAGATGCCATCTGGGAAGAAGAGAGTTCAGGAGAGGATACAGCCATTGAGGACATAGGTCTCAAATATGACTATTTTATGTGGCTCAACTCAGCACCCAACCATTTGGACCAGAATCAACCAAAGCAGCACGCAGCGCTTCTAGGCTCTGACTGTGCTGCGTGACTCAGTCTCTAAATTCTTAGCACAAGTTTTTCTGCAAAGGCGCTAAGCCTTTTGGGGTAGAAGGAGTTGCTAGCTATCAGCAGATTCTGTTTCCCCACAGAGTCTTTGTTCCCCAACCCTTCAACTTGATTCCAGAGGAACAACTACCCCAGGACACAGACTGCTTCTTCTCCAACCAGATGGGACTAGACACTGGAGGAAGAGGTACTTACTGTCCTCATCCACAGCTGGGATCCTCAGGACGGCCTCTTGGGACTTCCCAAGGGAATTAAAAGAAGTCACAGACACGCGGTGTGACTGGCCCGTCAGAAGCAGTTCATACTGCTGGTTTGTGACATTGTTTATCTCGGTGAGACTAGTGCTGTTTTCTGGAAAGTACTGTATGTTGTAGCCAAGTGTTCTCTCCAAGTCGGGGGCTCCTCTTGCCTTCTGTATCCAAAGAAAACAAAGGGAATTGCCAATACCAGAAAGAGACAGGCACAAAGACAGTGATAAATGGAGCAAGGTCATGCTAGCCATCAGACGCTAAGCTATGACCTTTCCAACACAAATAGCATTTGCTGCGTGGTGATGTTAACCCTTTAAGTGCCAGAAGAGATTATTTATCAAATGGTACCTTGTAGCACAAATCTTAAAGGGTCTTATTAATAAAAAACACGGGAGCCAGATATTGGTGTGAATGCTGAAAGATCAGAGAAACAGAACATCCAGCCTCACCTTGCCAATCCCTCAGCTGATCTTGTTTCCTCAGACTGAAAGCCTTTAAGTCCTCACCCAAATGGATCTCAGCTGAACTGCTGCTAAAAGCTAAAAGCTTAAAAAGCCTCTAGTTCCTGGTCCTCATGCCTTATATACCTTTCGGCTTCCTTCCATCATTTCCTGGGATTAAAGGCGTGAGTCACCATGCCTGGCTGTTTCCAGTGTGGCTTTGAACTCACAGAGATCCAGATAGATCTCTGCCTCCAGAAGGCTAGGATTAAAGGCGTGTGTGCCACCATTTTCTGACCTCTATGTCTATCTAGTGGCTGTTCTGATCTCTGACCCCAGATAAGTTTATTAGGGTGCACAATATGTTGGGGGGGCACAATATCACCACAGTACCTCGGTATCAACTCCTAACACAAGTCCAGCTTCATAGGTCCAAACCGGTATGAACAACCCACCTCTCTTTTCTCCTGACTCTTTCATTCTATCATGCACGGAGGTATAAAAGCTAAAAAGTCAAGGCATTCCCTTCTGGGCCAAAATCAAGTTCAGAAGTCATCAAATGTTGGTGGGTAACTGTGCCTTCATCTTTTATTCCCATAGTTCCCCCTCTAAAGAGGGAAGATAACTGTCCTGGGCCAGACATCCAGCTTGGTAATCCAGCTAAAAGGATAAAAATACTCAGACTTCCCCTGCCAGTCCCCTTAGCAGGAAGCCCAAAATACAAGCCCAGAAACTCTGACTCAAATTTTTATTTCTAGTCTTGAACTTAGGCCCACTGACCAGATGCTTTGCCTAAGAGTAAGCATACGGAATATTTTCTGGGAATTATGGGGATTCCAAGCTTTCGGTATTTATTACTGATTACAAGCATCATGGAGCAGAATGAGTGGATGTGTGTTCAGATAGAGTTTTAATTCACTCGGGCCCAGTGTCATTCAGCCCAGGAATTTCCCTTTCATTGACCACAGCAATAAAAGACCAGCTAGAGACTCTCTAATGATGAGGGTCCCCTGTCTCTCAGGACAAGGCCTCATCTTTCCCCTGTAGCCTTTGCTGATATGGAGCTCATATTTTATCAATGTGGTTTCATTTGTCTGTTCATTTTCAGTGCTGGGAATCGAGTCCACAGCCTTAGCAGCTAGCCAAACACCCTACCATTGAGCCTATCATGTTCACTACTTAAATGTGAACGAGTCAGTGATCTTCAAGATGGTCCTAAAATCTCACAACCTTCATCACTACCAGACTTTCAAGTCTTTTAGGGCAAACTTTGCTAAATGAGTTGAATTCTTAGAGAAACCCCTCCTCCTACTAAGGCATAGAGAAAGCCAATCCTCTAGCAAGAGGGAGGAGGAGGCAGGCAGGAGAGTCTGGTCTTACTTCCCAGGCTGGCCTCTTGACTCCTACCGACCACAGGATAGCTAAGACCTTGCAAGGACACGCATCATTGTTCACTTTTCTCCCCCAAAACATGTGAACACAGTCATCTCTTTCCACATTTCACCACATCTGAGATTAGTATCAAAGATTTCCCAACATCCCTGGCTGTGATTTCCTATGCCCATGCCTCTGCCACCTAAGGCTTTGCCAAGGAGATGGACAAAGGCAGTATCAGCCCTGCAATGATTGATTTTGGATGTCACTCAGCAAGCCAGGGTGATGTCTCCATTTAAAAAGATTTAAGTTGCCAAACTTGAGCAAGTAGATTTCTTCCAGATAGCCCTGGAGATACACTGGAGTTCTAACAGCCTTTTCCTCTTCACCTTTTCTTCGACTTCCCATTTTTCTTTTCTGTTTCCTGTAGCTTTTTTTCTAATTGCCCCATCCTTTCCTGTTGACCTCTACGCTTCTCCCGCCTCTTTCTTACTAGTTCCCCCTCCCCCTCTTCCCTGTATCACCTACCATCTTCTTCTTTCCTCAGGCCCAGGTTTGCACCCTAGGAAAGATCATGTGACCACTCTTCTGCCTTTGCACACCACACTATTCTAGTACTTAAAGGGACACTCTATCAAATGTGTTGGCAATATCAGACGACCTGACGTCCCAGTGAGCTGACCCCAGTCAGTGCTCTTCTTGGGTGGAAGGATAAGGCTGCAAAATCTTACACGGAACACTAGGGGATGGCAGCCGGGATGGCTTCCTCGGGAAGGCCACAGGGCATCCTGCAGTTGGGCTTTGTAACTGCCCCAAATATTAATGATTCAGATAAAGAAAGTAGCCCGTGACTGTGATGTGTATGGGGGCCACCTATGGGGTGACCGAGGGGGAGTTTCTGACCTGCACAGCAGTGAGCTGGGAGGCAGCATAAGGACCTATAGGAAGGGGATGTTAGGAGGTAAAACATCAAGAATTACAGTGTTTTAAGAGGAAGAGACCAAAGATTTTTTTTTTCTGGTTTTTTTTGAGACAGGGTGTCTCTTTGTAGCCCTGGCTGTCCTGGAACTCGCTTTGTAGACCAGGCTGGTCTCAAGTTCACAGAGATCCACCTGCCTCTGCCTCCCGAGTGCTGGGGTTAAAGGTGTGGGCCACCACCAAAGGTTTTTAACCAGGGGGTAAGTAAAGGGAGGTCACCTTCCACAGCAACAGCACTTTCCTCACTCCATTCTCATCTGCCGGTCCCAGGACTCTCCAGAGGTCCAGGACATGGGGCACTGAAAAGAACAAGAGGAAGCTCGTAAGTGGCAGAAGAGCTTGTAGATATTCACTGGGCCACTGTGCACCCTGCCCGTGGCAAGGAGATGCTCGAGGGGACAAATGAGGCAGAGAGGAGGGAGTCAGCCCCGTAATGCTCAACAAGGTCTTCATTTTGTGGCTGAAGGACTGGAACCAACCACATTTCAAAATAAAACTGCTCTTGGTCTGATAACTTAATAATAATGTAAAGAGGGGAGAGTAAAATAGGCTTCGTTGGGGGTACATCTGGTCCCCTAAAGCTGGGTGGAAATGCACCATCTTACGTCCCCTGACCTTTGACACCTGGGCACATTAATACAGTAGCCCTTCCATCTGCAATCAGACCAACAGGGGCAGCAGCTAACTTCCAGCAAGTACCACTGCACTAAATGGCGTACCTGGATGAGCTCATGGAATTCTTACAGCCCCATCATTGTGAGGATCTGGCATTACTATCCTCATAGAGAAGTGAAGGAATTGCCCAATTATACAAGCTTTTGAGTAATACAGCCAGGATTTAAATCCAAGTAGAGATGCACCATATGAATAGATATTTAAATAGAGCTTTTCAAATCAATAGGGAGATAGTTCTAATAATCAATAGGTTGAAAGAAAGAAAAGCATCATTTCAATTTGGCTTAGAACTTTTCAAATAATTGTAAGGTTTGAGGTGGTGTGAATTAGACAGCGAGTATTCTGTTATGAAATAGGGAAGCGATGGCTTATGAATTGGAAAATAAGAACTTAGGAATCTCTGGGGTTTCGGTCATACAATCATCTATCTGTCCCTCTCAGATCATGAAAAAGAATGAGGAAAAACAAAAGCAGAGAAAATACTCCACTCAGAGCCGAAGTTCTCCAGGGTGATATGTAAGTGTTGATCTGGTTTAGTCAGCAAATGGCGGCAGCCAGCTGAACTCATAAGCAATAAATTATAATGCTGACCTCAAGAAAAGTTGGGGACAGTGACTTCAGGACGTACTGGCCTGAAAAGCAGGCTAGGCTTGAGAATGAGCCATGACAGCACCATGAAAGAAAACTGAGAGCCACAGCAAGGAGATTTGGACAAGCCAAAACCACACTCTGGGTATTATCTAATCACCAAATTGCCTGGTGAAAGGTGTAGCTGAGGAAGAGGACAGTTTGGGCAAGGATACCGTAACATGAGGTTCCTTCTGATGTTTTTACAGGGAGAGCTCAGCTCAGACACAGCACTGACTATCCAGCACCATTTGACCATTTCTTACTGTGCATTTTATACCTACAGTCATTTGTATTGCTTGAGCATTCAGAGATGGCATGTGTAGAATGCATGCCAAGTACATACGATTTTAATAAAAAAATGATTCCTTTAATATAGCCATCACTGTGCATTGGGCCCGGTCCTAACACTTAAGCATGTGGGTTTGGATTTTCTGGGGTCTCTCCCCCACATTACCAGAGCATGTCAGAACTGAATCTCAGATGAGAAGGGCACAATTCCCCAACTGATGCATGAAGCTATATCCATGAAGACAAAGTTCCAGGCCAACCCTGAACACCTCCAAAAGGGAATGCAAATTCAGACGGGTTCCAGAATCTAATCAAAAGGCTAACTATGGCAAATATTTGATAGTTCCAAGTTGGTCTCAGGGAAACTCAAGCAGGAACAGGAAGAAAAACATCCTGGGCCACGGGTACAGAAGTTGATTCCAGAGGCCAGTGTGCGAATAGACTCTGTCTTTACCTTACTGTCATTAAAAACATGACCTATTTTCTCGTATTATCACTACATTCATACACTTAGTAGCCATTTTTAAGGTTTAAGACGTATAGCTTCAACTTACCATAGGATGTCTTCAGAGGATATGATACCACTTCTTGAGTGTAAGAATCTCATAAGAGGGACTGGAGAGATGGTTCAGCGGTTAAGAGCACTGTCTGCTTTTCCAGAGGTCTTGAGTTCAATTCCCAGCAACCACATGGTGGCTCACAACCATCTATAGTGGGATCTAATGCCCTCTTCTGGCATAAAGGTGTACATGCAGATAGAGCATTCATATAGATAAAATAAATAAATAAATCTTTTTTTTTTAATCTCCTAAAGAGTATGAGAGATAAGATCCTAGATCTCTGGCAACATAAAGCTGCTGTAGTAACTAAGCCATCTGAGGAGCACGGCTCATTCCCAGGGGTGCAGCAGACACCATTAGTGCTTTTGGAGAGGGGACCTGCCAGATACTCTAGGGCCTGGTTTTCCCAAGATGAGTCCCATGCACGGCATGTGTCAAAACCCACCAAAACCAGACCCAGGAATCCCTACACCAGACTAAGCAGACGAGGAACAGTAGAGCGCGGCTTACCTTCTTCCACAGTCACTCCGGTTTCTTCCTTGCTCCAGTGGCTCCAAAATCTGGACTCGTTGATCCTGAATCGGAGAGCGATGACATATTCCGTGAAAGCCTGAAGCCCCGTGAGGTTGTAGACCAAGTTATGATTCTTGTAGACCAAGTCATGATCCTCGAAACTGACTTCCGTCTGAAAGACAGAATGGATTCTAAGCAGAAGGGGAGACGGCGCGGACTATTTTACTGCTTCTCTGCCTCAGTCTCCGTGCTTTCTTGCCGAGACAGTTTATACCTATGTAAGTGTGGATCACACCCCGCATCGCTGCCACGCTCTCCATTTCCTTTTTGGAACTTTGTGGGACAGAGAGTCGGTGTCTACTGCCTTTGGAGGTACAACACAGAACCCCCTGACCCGGGGCCACCCAGTCTTTTGGCTTAAACTCCCCAGCTGCTACCCAGAAATTCAGTCTCACAGAACATGGGGAGGGGGAGTGACGGCTTATGTGGCATCAGGATTAGCCCAGATGTCATAGTTAAGTGACCTTGGACAACCTTAATGTCTGTGGTCAGTGAAAGACAGATTTCTTCACTTCTAAACTCGTTCTCTTTAGCCAAGTCTTCTATTTCTAACCATCGCTCTTTGGGTGACCGACCGTTCAAGCTGCTAAAAATCTTGGCAGCCTAGATGTATAAATTCTCACTCTCTTGGGAAGACAAGTCCATTCCCTTCTCTCAAGGTCAACTTCCCGTGAGTAAAATGAGGCTGCTGCTCTAAGCTCTAAAAGTCTCTGGATCTAGTCCCCTAGGAGAGACGAAGAACTTAGCTTTTTGTTTCTAATCCAGTCACAGCTTCAGCAATAAACCTGGTTAGCTGTTGATTTAGAAAACATATATTGAATTAACACATCGCATGCGCAGGCTGCCCCTTCTGTTAGTGTGTGCATAGCATATTCCCATGGTAGCCTGCAGGAGAAGGCAGTCCTGACATTTCTTACATGCATGTGACAGCTATGAAAGCAAATATGGAATTATGGGTCCTGGGCCAGGCCTCCAGGAAACTGGGCAAAGGGAACAAGTGAGTATCCCAGGTCCAAAGGGACACTCTTTAACACCAGGGCCAGTAAGATGTGGATGGAGCAAGGAAGTGGAATCCAGAGGCCATGGTAGTTTTGCTGCCAAAGCCCAGGTCCCCTGAGAGACTCTTCTGAACAACCAGGGAGACTCAGTGGCCACAGGCTAATGTTTGGGGGAGTGAAACTTGGAACCCATCATTAATGTATGAGATCCAGTGGGGGCAGGACTGAGATCATTAGGAGGGCCCATTGATACGAGGTTGGAACGATCGGGTTGAGCTTAGCTGGTCAGGAACTAGAGACTTGCTTGTGTTTCAAAGTTGAGAAGAGAGAGAAGGCATTGACTGTACATCCAACTTTGCTTCACATCCTCCAGAAGAGCAGGAAAGAAGCCATCTTACCTCAGGATCAGGAAAGGAGGAGGCAAAGATAACCACAGAAGTAGTGGTTTGTCAAAAGGGTGGAGGAAAGGTGATGGCAGACAAGGGTTGGAAGTAGTCTGTATTTGCTCCTTTGGGTTATCCACAGCTTAATAATTTTCCAGACGGCTGGAAGTCCCAGGTTTTTTTCCCCAATGAACCCTATCCCAGAAGCTGTATTGACTCCAGCCTCCATAGAAGGAATCACCTGCTCTTTTACAGAGACATATAAACTTGCTATATGATGTTAACTGCCTGGCTTATGTGGTCCCTAAACAACACACTGCCAGTCCCATGTATACAGGCTCTAGGGAAGGGTCCTAGGACTGGCTTAGAGAGGAAGCTAGAAGGAGTAGCCAACATCATCTCCTCCTGAACACAGGGCAGGTAACATTTAACCCACTTGCGTTTCTGAGAGAATTCCAGACCCTAGGATACAATAGACATAGCGTGTATGAGCTTATACAAGGGAAAAGGCCCTGTGACAGCTGCCTGGATAAATTAAAAACAGGCTGAATGTCACGGTGACTAGACATAATCCTAGAGGCCTGAAAAACAAATGACAACCAGTGAAAGAAGAGTCACTGTCCCTGAGGGTCTGCTGGTTTGCCACGGGGCTCCGAGTCAGTCACCACTTTTATTGACGATAAAGTCATGAAGTTATCAAATCTGAAGGCCTTGAACATCAGAAAGCAAAATGTTAATGGTAAGTTTGAGAGAGCAGAATAAAGATTCTAAATAGGCTGAAATAATGGATGAGACCAACATGAAGAGATCCAATGGTAATAAAAAGCACTTGAATTTTGGTTAAGATTCAATAAATTATGAGACAATGAAATGCATCTTATTTGCAAGCCTTATGAGGAAAATGGTCTTTGAGAGTTAATTGGCTTACTATAGGTTATTGACCATTTTAGTAGTGTGGGGGGGTCACCTAAACAGAAAAGTGATGTCATTTCCACCCATACTGAAGGACATGGGAGCATGTCTTCTTAGCTCTGAGGTAAAAAAAAGATTTCTTAAGATACAAGAACATTAAACATAAAGCAAAAGACTGATAAAAATCTGACAGTATTAAGTTCTGTCCATTATCATCCCTAGAGCCAAGATAGTGGAATCTACATATAAATAAAAGATGTTAAGTAGAATACACGAAGAATGCCCACAAGTCAATCAAAAACTCAAACAGGAAACAATACAGTAGAAAAGTGTGCAAAGGCTTAAACCAGCACTCTGAAGAAGGAATCTACATGGCCAATGGACCATGAAAAGGTTGATGCAATTTCATTAGAAGTCGGGTAACTGCTAGTTAGAGCGATTCATGCAACGGAAATGTATAAACTGCAGCATCACACAACACGATGTGTCTTAACAGTATAATATTAAAGGAACAAAGCCAAACATAAAGAAATATAAAATGGCTGTAAGTGCAGTACTCAGGAGGCCGCAAGTGGAAACCGGGGAAGCAGAATAGTCACTATTCATATTTTTTCTGTCCTCCATGTAAAAAGTGAAAAACACAATTCCAGATGAACAAAAGTTGTCAGTGAGGTCTTTCCTTGGGTCTCTCGTAGAAACATCATAACAGTAACTTACCCAGTGGGTACTGTTGACAGTCCTGAACCGAAGCATGCACTTTAGATGATAAACACGAAGCTTTTCACGGGGTCGCCACCGTATCTGGAACATTTGATTCAAAACTGGATTCACACTTAAAATTATAGGCGGTTCAGTTTTCACTGGAAAAAAAGTACAATCCTCATATTTACAGACAGACAGAAGAGACTAACAACATTCACCCAGAGTTGAAAGCACAGTAAACCTAGGGAGCCAACGACAGTCCACAGTCTGTGATTCATTATGCCCAGATCCATTAGCCAGGCAGTGGAAAGAGAATGTCTCTCTCCCAAACCCCTCTACCAAAGGAAAGCGCATGCTCAGCCAAAAGAGGATTGCTCCCATGAATTCTTTGCAAATTAGTTCTTTACTCAATGCCTGGCATAACAGTGGCAAAAACTAAGAACACATTCAATGATGATGATGCAATCATAAGCAAAGTGTGGCCTTCAGAATAAACTACAACTAAATTGTTTCTGAAGCGATGATGTAAGCATGTAGCAGGTCTCTGTCCGTAGCCCCCTATGAAGGAGAATGGCCACCAGAAAATGCCCCTCAATTTTCTTGCACACTGCCAACATCATAACCCCAAATTTCTTTTCTTGAAAATATGATTTTAGTCAAGCCTGGTGGCTCATATTTATAGCTCCAGAATGTGAGAGACTGAAGTAAGAAGATTAAAACAACTTCAAACAACTTCTGTATCTGGCTGATACAGAGCAAGACCCTGGCTTAAGTATATAAATACAATTTTCTTTAAAAATCCTAAAGTGAAAAACAAAAAATGGTTAGTTTCCAAAAAGAATGCCACTCAGCTTCTCCTTAGGTCCCTGTATTAGAAGTTTGGTTTTCACCTGTGGCTACTGAAGGTTGTGGCACTTTTAGGGGGTGGAGCCTAGTAGGAGGTCTGGAGGGCATCAGGCATTTACCTTTGAAGAGGACAATAGAGCCCTGACCACGTCCTCTCTCGTCTCTTATTTTCTCCAGCCATGACGTAAATAGCTTTGAAGCAATGGGGCTGGCTAGTACAGACTGAACCCCTAAAATAAGTCCTTTCTCTTTATACATTGTCTAGAGGTGTGTTATAGTAACATAAGACTGACTAACACAGTTAACGCCATGTTTAAAAACTACCTCAGGAGGCTAGAGACGTGGCTCAGAGTGTGTAGTACTACTGCAGAGGACCCAAGTTCAATTCCCAGCACCCATGTCAGGCAGCTCATAATCACCTTCAGCTCCAGCTCAGGAGGTTCAACCCCTCTGGCCTCCACAAGCACCTGGACCCATGTGCATACACACTCACACCCATGTGCATAATTAAAATGAAATAAACAGGCACCTTTTAAAAAGTGAGCTCAATGGGTCGTGGTAGTACATGCTTATAATCCTAGCACTTGAGAGGTAGAAGATGTGAGGATTGGGGGGTTCAAATTTAGTCTTGGCTATATAGTGTGAGGCCAACCTGCCCCTAAACACTAAAATCAAACAAAACAATTACTTGGAATGGTCCAAATAGAACAAGGTGTAGCAATTTAAAACCTTAAAAGAAAACACAGCAATCAATTAGGATTGGTAATGATTACTTTCTTAGATGCAATACCTGAAGCGCAGGCAATAAAAGACACACAGAGGCATTGATTTCATCAAACTTATTTTGTTATCTAAAAAGACACCATCAAAAAAATTTAAAGGGTCATCTAAACAAAGGGAGAAAATATTTGTAAATCACCTATTCCAAAATAGAAAGAAACTTTAAAACAATAGAGCTGGGAAGGGATCAGTGGGGATGGGAGAAGAAAGGGGAAGGGGAAGAATATAATCAAACTATATTTTAATTGTGTGTGGGAAAGTCATGATGAAAGCCATTGTTAACTGTGATTATTAGCACAGCTAATAAAATACTTTGAAAAGACAATAAAAACGGGCACAATTTTTCAATGAAACAGTCACTACAGATGCCACAATGTGAATCAGTACCACAGTGAGGTTCCAATTCACACTCACCAACCAGGACAACTGTGAAAGGGGGGACAGAGTACATCAGAGAGGATTTGGGGAAGCTGCAACCTCCATCAACAGCCAGTGAGAATGGTACATGGTACAGCCACGTCAACCAAGTTGGGCAAATCTTCAAGGAGTTAAACTGAGTTACCCACGACACAGCAATTGCAGTAGGTATAGAGCTAAGATAATTTAACATATTTTCAAGCAAAGGTTTATACAAATATTCACAGATGCACTATTCATACTAACCAAAAAGTAGAAACAACCTAACTGTACATTAACTGACAAATGGATAAACATAATATGATATATCCATTTCATGGGATATAATTCAATCATTAAAATAGAACAGAGTCCTAATAAATGACAGACCTTGAAAACATTATAGAAGCCAGATTTTAAAAGGCCACATATTACATGATTCTATTTATATGAAATGTTCCTAACTGGTAAATCTATAGGAATAAAAAAACAGGTTTGAAGTTGCTGGAGGTTGGAGGAAAAGGCAAAGAAATGATTGGGAACTTGCTACTGACAAGTATGAAGTTTCTTGATTACACTGAACTTAGTCCTATTACTGAATTAGTGGTGACATTTAAAAATCTTTGTACATATATTAAATCCACTGAAATGCACACTTTAGTGCTTTGAATGTGTAGCCTATTAATTATATTTAAATAAAGCAGTTACTTTAAGTTATATGGTAAACAAAATGACTTTTCAAAGACGTTTGAAAGAACAATTGTCGACACTTTTTGAAAATGAGAGTTCTTCTTTTCTTCACGAGCAATGATGACATGTTGGGGAGGGGCCTGCTTCTTTCTTTCTTCTTCCTTTCTTCCTTTCTATTTATTTATTATGTATACAGCGTTCTGCCTGCAGGCCGGAAGAGGGCACCAGATCTCATTACAGGTGGTTGAGAGCCACCATGTGGTTGCTGGGAATTGAACTCAGGACGTTTGGAAGAGCAGCCAGTGCCCTTAACCACTGAGCCATCTCTCCAGCCGGGGCCTGTTTATTTCTCAGAGAGCCATTCATGTCCCATGCTTTGAAAGAGATCAACAGTCAGCAAGATAACTCGTTTATCATTCTTTTTTTCTCATTTAATTAGTTCCTTATCTTCTCCCTCCTCTTCTCCCTTCTTTCTCCCTTCCTCTTCTCCCCCTTCCTTAATACTGTGTACCTTTTGCAGCCCACAGCATATATCTATCATTCCCACAGACTCTGAGTCTGCATTTGAGCTCAAAGATTCCTCTATTTCGAGACGGAAGTGGGAGAGGAATTATTCGCCGTCACTACACCGGTATCCTCAGCCGCTCACCTATTTGGTCCAAGTCCCAGTATGTGATGTCGGATTTCGCTTTCCCATCTCCATTCTGAGCTTCTACTTCCACGCTGCAGTAGTCTGGGGGTAACACACATGGAGAGGAAAAGGAGCACGAAGCCCTCGTAGCATAAGCTGTGCAATTGCTTTTCCCAAAGGAGCTTTGGAAGAAAAAGGAATTCAGCATGGGGTCAGTGGAGAAGTTTGAAAACAAAATCACGCTTCCAAGTACTAAGCAGTATTTGTTAGTTTTGCTCTGGTTTTCTCAGGAGATTTGTGTGGTCCAGGATTTGGTGCATCTCTATGTTAAGGGTACCCGCTTCTGCCTGCCTGCTGAGATGCTATGAGCCACACAGACCTGGAGACCCAGCAGACTCTCTGACAGTGCATTCCTACCATCAGAAACAGGGAACAGAGTGTTGGAAGTCCAGACTAGAATCAGAATATTAAAGTTAGAGTCTTAATGTATCCTTTCAAGTCAGGCAGTGGTGGCGCACGCCTTTAACCCTGGCACTCAGAAGGCAGAGGCAGGCAGATCTCTGTGAGTTCAAGGCCAGCCTGGTCTACAGAGTGATTTCCAGGACAACCAGGGCTGCATAGAGAAACCATCAGAGGGTTTGCTAAATAAATTATTGTAAATATAAATAACATTTAAATTATAGCTATTAATATACTCATGGTTACTGATGTGGAAAGATACCCCATCTTCTAATAGGATATGTAGCATGTATGGAATGATCAGTTTTATAAAGACATACATTTATGTGATTTGTCAGAGACGCTTGGAAAGCTCTTCATAAAAATGTTTAAATTACTGTTTCTTTATGGTGCAATTAAAAACATCTGTATGTTTCATGCTGAATTTTTTATCATTTATATCTATTTTTAAAAACTCATTAAGATAGATTGCTATACATACAGATAGATGACAGATAAAATATTGATAGAGAGATGATAAACAGGTGACAGGGGGTAGGTGGATGTGGTGATCTGGATGAAAATGACCCCCATAGGTTCAGATACTTGCATGCTTAGTCCCCATTTGATGAACCATTTGGAAAGGACTAAGAAATGTGTCACTGGGGGTGGGCTTGAGGCTTCAAAAGCCCACACCAGGCCGTGTGTGTGTGTGTGTGTGTGTGTGTGTGTTTGCTCTCCGGCTCTCTCTCCTCTCTTTCTCTCCACCCACTCCCATCTCTGTCCTCCCTCTTTCTTCCCCCTCCCCTCTCTCTGCCGCCTCCTCTCTCCTTGCTGTAGGTGTGGATCAGGATGTAAAGCTCTCAGCTACTGCTCCAGTGCTATGCCTGTCATCTCCCTGCCATGACGATCATGAACTGAGCCTCGGAACGGACAACAGTACCTTAAAAAAATCAGTGGCAGACTGAGGCAAAACCTCTTAGTTCTTTTCCAGGCCACAGTTACCCTATATCTGGATCCATGAAGAAAAACAGTTGCCTAGGTCTTTCTAGAAAAGAGTCTGACCGAATATGGTAAATGAAAACTTTCCCACTACACTCTATAGTGGTATTCTATTTGTACTGAAATGTGATTTTAATTGTATGTTAATAAATAAAGTTGTCCAGAGGTCAGAGTTATTTAGCAAACCATAGGGAAAGCCAGGGCGGTGGTGGTGCACGCCTTTAATCCCAGTACTCAGCAAGCAGAACTAGGTAGATCTCTGTGCGTTGGAGACACACGCCCTTAATCTCAATACCAACCATAGAAGACCTGGAGGTCTGTACAGAGAGGCAGTGATGAGACAGCCACGTAGTTGGGTTTATGACCAATGAGAAGAAAGAACCAGAACTCTATTTAAGGACAAACGCACAGGAAGTAGCCCCTTTCGGAGAGGTTTCTTGGCGGAAGAAGCTAGCCAGCAGCACGCGGGTAAGCTCCTAACTCTGACCTCTTGGGCTTTTATCTTTACCTTGGCTCTGTGTTTCTTATTTAATAAGACGGTTGGTTACATCTACAACACTCCTAACTGGAGACCACTCTCAGCCACTCTGAATGTCTAAAGGCAGAGATCCCCACGTGGTCATCACCTCCCTCTGCAGCCTCAACCCTGTCAGCATACCTGCAAGGAACTAAGACGTCACCTAGTCAGTGTATAGATGCAGCTGGCATGCACAAGTTGTCACTGAAAAACACCTTCCTTCTAAGTGACTTGACTCCTGTGCGAATCAAGAGTCTCTGCTTCCTGCTGAGAGCGTGTGCACGTGCACGCACGCGCGCGCGCGCGCGCGCACACACACACAGTCTCTGCCCCCTGCTGAGAGCACACGCACTTCCCACACTCACTAAGTCAGCCTCACGGTATAGTTGGTGTCACCGGTCACCTCCTCTGGACTCCAGGTGCAAGTCATATTTTTGTTGAAGTATAAGATGCAGGAAATGTTCTCGGGCTTAGCTGGCAGAGCTGGGTAAAGTCACAGAAACACAACTTTAGTGCACAAGAACCATTGTTAGCACTTGATAGTTTAATCAATGCCTTCCAAATGGCATTTGCTAGGTAGAGTCTCCTAATCAGACTCAGGAAAAGCCTGTCACATCAGATATTCCCTTTGAAGAATTAGATTTCTACTTAAAAAAAAAAACTTTTACATTCCTAATAAAAATAAACACTTAGAAGCAAAATCTTTTGTAAGTAAGCATTAGATGCATGTGAACTACTAAGCAAGGCATTAAATGAACTCCTCCGAGTAACTTAAGAAAAATAAAGAATGCTGATCTATGCATCAGCCATTTTTCCCTAAAGAGAACATGTCTTAGAGCTGATGTTCCTGGTAGCTCCCTACTGAACAGGAGAAACACATGATGTTTCATTCAAAACAGGGGCCTAGAGCCCTAAGGGTTCCCTAAGCAGTAGAATTTACATACTCATAAACAGTAATGGGAATGCATTCTACTGTCAGAACATAACCCAAGAATGGAGCTGTGTGAGAATTCTGAGTGCTTGTGAGAAAATTCCAAGAAAACAAGACCAGAGTCTTATGACCTCAGTTTCCTCAAAACATGGAATTGTTCTTGGCACATGTTTTCCTGCCCCTCCCAGGTGCAGCGGAGAGGAGTGAGTTTACTTCAGATTATCCATTACAACTGGCTGTTGCTATTTGTCTATATGCCTCAGTGGAAAAAACGTGTTTTTTGCCATGTGTGGCATGTCCTTGTGACTAGACACTTTGCTCAGGTGACTCCTCTTAATCCTCAGAGTATAAATTGTCGGATGCTCTGAATAAAGCTGGCTGCTGCATGAGACATTAGTTCGCCTCCTCCATCAGCTCCATTCTCCCAGGTCCCACCACCTCTAGACCGATGACATTACATCTTAATGTCTCACTAACCTAAGCGAAATTTAAAGTTTACTTTCATCGTGAATGTAGTCAACCAGCTGTGGAAACAGAATCATTGCCTCTGGCTCATTATCTTAAAAATCATGAATTTTAACATTTTATTTTAGTTGTAGATGACATGAAATATAAAATACCAATGTTACAATTTCTAGGTTAAGGTAGTGACTGGACCTGGTTATTGTTGGATATAAATTAATTAGAGCTTACTAATATACTTAGAATAAGTGTCGTAAATTTGCTTTTTTGAAAATTTGACTTCTAACATGTGGATTCCATTGTAATTTTATGTCGTGTTGATCTTGTTTTTTTGTTCTTTTGCGTCTATACATACTATTTTGAGAAGGTGATTCATCAGCTATACCAGGTGACCATGGATTTCTTACACATATATAATGCAAGAGCTGAGGGCAACTTTATACTAAGGGCAATGTTCAGCGGATAAGCTCCAACAACATCCTCTGAACGTTTGAGAAGATAATAACCTTTAAAGAGAAGGTATATTTGAGAGAGGTGTAGGAGCCCGTTTTCAGGTTCCTCGCGGCTTTACCCAGCAGGTCCCCATAGAGAGGATGATTAGGACCACGGGCCTGAGTGCAGGTGTCTGAAATGGTCTGCACTTGGCTGTGCTGGGGGAGGTGGTCTTTTGCTCCACCCCCTTGGCGTTTCTATAAAAACCCTGGGGCAGAGACAGTAGGGGCCCATTGGAAAAGGTTCCAGGCCCTCTCGAGGCTATCCTTTATTTTCTGTTTATCTCCGCAATATAAATCCTTCTATCTAATATTTCCTGCTGCTCGCACTCAAGAAAACTCTGGGGAGCTGTGGGATTGATGGGTAAACGCCCCACAGAGAGGAAATCAACTTAAGTTACAAGCACATTAAACCAAAGCTTTAACGCTTCCTAGGAAGGAAGTTCTTATCTGCCAAGGACTAGGGAAGGCTGGGTTTGGGGAGATGCTCGCTCAGTGAGTAAGAGTGCTTTCTGCAGAAGCAAGAGAACCTGGTTCGGTTCCCCAGCAGCTACAGAAGAAGCTGGGCAAAGCCACTCATGAGCCTTGAACCAACACTGGAGGAAGGAGCTGGGAAGATTGCTGGGCCTTGCTGCCGGCCAGCCCAGCTTCAGGGTCTCACCATAGGAGACCTGAAGGGAGCCGGGCGGTGGTGGTGCACACCTTTAATCCGGGAGGCAGAGGCAGGCGGATCTCTGTGAGTTCGAGGCCAGCCTGGTCTACAGAGCAAGATCCAGGACAGGCACCAAAACTACACAGAGAAACCCTGTCTCAAAAAACCGAGAGAGAGAGAGAGAGAGAGAGAGAGAGAGAGAGAGACAGACAGAGAGAGAAACAGAGAGAGAGACAGAGAGAGAGAGAGAGAGAGAGAAAGAGAGAGAGAGAAAGAGAGAGAGAGAGAGAGTGCACGCGGATGGACGCACGCGCGCGCGCACACACACACACACACACACACGCTCATCACAGGAGAGAAAGGAGGGAAGAGGCATTGGTGGTAGTAGCAACTTAACCCTCCAGCAAGGAACAGCTAAAGAGGAGACTGGAATGAAAGGAAGGCAGGGCAACATAAATATGCAAATGAGCCCCATCAGCCATCTTGGCCTGGTACCTGCTGTGGGATGGTCTGTATGTTAAATGTGTTGCTCTGATTAGTCAATAAATAAAACTCTGATTGGCCAGTAGCCAGGCAGGAAGGATAGGGTAGGCAGGCCAAGGAGGAGAAGAATTCTGGGAGCCGCTGCCAGCCGCTGCCATGAGAAGTGAGATGGAAGGTACCGGTAAGCCACGAGCCACGTGGCAACTTATAGATTAATAGAAATGGGTTAATTTAAGATAGAACTAGATAGCAAGAAGCCTGCCACGGCCGTACAGTTTATAAGCAATATAAGTCTCTGTTTACTCGGTTGGGTCTAAGCGGCTGCGGGACTGGCAGGTGAGAGAGATTTGTCCTGACCGTGGGCCAGGTAGGACTGGAGAAAACTTCAGCTACAGGTACCCTATTTTACAGGGCTCAGCATGAAGAAGCGGGGAAGTCTAGAAGCTAGATTTCAGCACTCAGCACCAAATCCAGCCAGGCATCTGTGTCCTGAGTGGCAGAAGGGAGGCCTAGAGCAACTCTAGGTGAGCTGCCTATAGGTGAGTATAGCATTCAGGGATCCAGAATCCTTCTTGAGCTTCAGGTTTGGGGCGGGCTGAGGATAGATCTGTAATACTGAAGTAGGCCTGGGGTTGGGATCAAGTGTTTTCTATGTACGGAGGGACTTCCAGACCAAACAATGTGGTCATGAACTTCAAGGGTAGATACAAACACGATGGATGCCCCAGTGCTCAGGTAAAGCCAGCTGCCCCACAATGAATAGCAGAGGAGAGACTGGACCAGACCAGATGGGCCAGAGACCAGCAGCAGAGCCGAAGGACCCAGCCCCACCGACACTGGTGTTACACAAAGTCTGCTCTACTGCCCACACACCATCAGCAGGGAAGGCAAGGGAACAGTAGGAATTTTGGAAGTGGAAGTTTTTACCCCAGAAAGACTGAGTTAACCAAAAGACGCCGGAAACCAGAAGAAAGTGAGGTAAGGTTAACAGATTTAAAGAATGTCTTTCTTCTTCCTTCCTGTCTTTTTAAATTTTATTTATTATGTATGCAGTGTTCTGCCTTCGTGTACACCTGCATGCCAGAAGAGGGCACCAGATCTCACTATAGATGGTTGTGAGCCAACATGTGGGTGCTGGGAATTGAACTCAGGACCTCTGGAAGAACAGCCTGTGCTCTTAACATCTGTGCCATCTCTCCAGCCTGATTTAAGGGATTTCTAACCCCTCCTCTATTTCTGCATTCTGCCTGGCTTTTCTTTCGGTGGACAGGGGACTTTTTTGTTTGATTTAGCTTAATCACAGAAAATAAGGTGTTCCTATCCCTCTGCAATACCTGAACAACTCGATTTGTATTTTAACTCTGCCAGAGGTAATGCCTCTTCCTAGGAAGGCAACAGTAAAGGACCCCACGATGAGTGACATTCACCATTTTGTTCAGATTTTAGCATTTATGATTTTAAAGGGCTCTATGTACAAATGTTTACACACACTTTTATATTTTTATTCAAAAATATGTGCACTGTCCACAGGCACAAAGGAGCCCCTGGAGAGTAACAGATAAGAATGAGGGAGAGGGGGCTGGAGAGATGGCTCAGACTGCTCTTCCAGAGGTCCTGAGTTCAATTCCCAGCAACCACATGGTGGCTCACAACCATCTGTAATGAGATCTGGTGCCCTCTTCTGGCATGCAGGCGTACATGCAGACAGAATGTTGTGATACATAATAAATAAATAAATCTAAAAAAAAGATGAAGGAGAGATGGATTCCTCCATATTGTGTTTCGTCTAAATCCTTTCCACAAGCTCTAGATCTGTACCATCCACCACTCAGCAGTTCAGTCAGAGTTTCCATCTTCAAGGCTCAGATACTAAAAAGTATGACAAAGATGGTGACCTGCAAGCTTAGATGCATAACAAGACTAAAATGAACTGGCCTGGAACCCAGTAACAGTGCATGTTACATGGAGATTAGAAGGTGTACAATTAACACATTCCACAAAGGGCCCACATAACTTATATGGTTACAGTTTCTTTTGCAGGGTGATGAAAATGTTCTAAAATTGACGACAGGTTTTTCTAAAGATTTGCACTTATGTGTATTTGTGTGGGGCCACATACATGTAAGTGCCAGTACTTGAGCAGGACATAGGATCGCTGGAGCTGGGGTTGCTCCTGGGATCTGAACTGGGGTCTTCTGCAAGAGCAGCAAACATTCTTCTCTTCTCCTTCTTTTTCTTTTCTTTCTTTTTTCTTTTTTGAAACAGGGTTTCTCTGTGCAGCCCTGGCTGTCCTGAACTCACTCTGTAGACCAGGCTGGCCTCGAACTCACAGAGATCCACCTGCTTCTGTCTCCTGAGTGCTGGGATTAAAGGTGTGCACCACCACTGCCCGGCTGCAGCAAGCATTCTTAACTGCTGAGCCACACTCTGAGAAAACCTCTGGATCTAATGTTTTCAACGTCATTGTCAGATGCATGAACTTTATCTCATTAAAGCCAGTTCTCAAAGACAAAGAAGCAGCTCTGGTTAACATGTATTAAAAATCATAAACAGAAGGAATCACATGTTTAGTTTCCAGAATGAAAATGTCACCAGACGTCAGGAGAAAAGAAAATGGCTCTGGATCTGATGTTCCACTCAGCCAGGGCTGACGGCATGGCGCTGCCTTTGTTCGGAGCTTGCTGCTTGCCATACAAGGAAAACCAAGACAGTTGACATGGATATCAGGGAAGAAACCTA
>CABHPQ010160186.1:24138-40275 GCA_902168405.1 Peromyscus aztecus
AAAAAAAAAAAAAAAGATTAGGAAAGGTCATGGGGCATGCCTTGACCATTTGACATGCAAGAAACCTACACTTGCTGGTAAACGGTACTTCCCCTCCCTTTTACTATCCAGCCCAGAGTGACTTTTTTTCCCAATCTTAATTCTTTTAAACATAAGTTGTGATAAAATGAATTGCTCTTAGGTTGCCATGGTTTAGGTGTGACCAGCCTTTTGACGTTGGCACAAGAAACTGTCATCTACAAACTTCACTCTTGAGAACCATGTAATTGAGTCACAAAAACATTGCAAAAGCTATCTCATAAAGTAGGCTTACAGTTTTATGCCAGACTGTACTTACAGCTATCCTTGGGTTGTCCAACCCTCTGACACTGTGGCCTGATGTTGTGATCTAGAAATGTGTTGGGTCTCATTCATAGCTAACCTGGAATGTATGTAGCCCGTGGACCACATGTTGGACATGTCTAAATGCTCTTGACCTTAAGGATATCTCTTCCTTTAAGAATGTGACAGACCATCACTCCAAATTTACTGTAAGAATATATACTTTCTATTGTCAGCACACTTCTGCAAGCTTGTGCACAAGTGGACACGGACACACACACACACACACACACACACACACACACACACACACATAATGCCACAGATTCTATGTTCATCTGTGCATGTTCAGAATTCCTTTGTTCTGAAGTTAAAATTCTTATCCAAAAACATATGAACTACATGATTTATGAAAGGCTGACCTACCTGCCAGGCTGCATTTGCAGAGTAGAGGGAACACCCATAGTGCCAAGGTCCACATTGTTCCAGAATTCACACCCAGAGGCTGGAAAGAACTCAAAATGTCATCAGTCAAGTGAGGGTCTCTCTAACAGCACTACTCCAGTGATGGATTCTAGGCATGTGGGCATGAAGGATAGTTTTATTTCCATCCCATCTCATTCCATCCCCCATCCCATCCCATCCTCCACCCCTTTCCATCCCCCATCCCATTTTATCTCCCATCCCATCCCATCCTCCACCCCTTTCCATCCCCCATCCCATTCCATCCCCTGCTGTGGGATGTTCTGTATGGCAAATGTGTTGCTAATAAAACACTGATTGGCCAGTGGCTAGGCAGGAAGTATAGGTGGGGCTAACAGAGAGAATTAAAAGAACAGGAAGGCAGAGGGAGTCACTGACTGCCAGCCGCCACCAGGACAAGCAGCTTGTAAAGATGCCGGTAAGCCACGAGCCATGTGGCAAGGTATAGATTTATAGAAATGGGTTGATATAAGATATAAGGACAGTTAGCAAAAAGCCTGCCATGGCCATACAGTTTGTAAGCAATGTAAGTCTCTGTGTTTACTTGGTTGGGTCTGAGTGGCTGTGGGACTGGCAGGTGAAAGAGATTTATCCTGACCGTGGGCCAGGCAGGAAAACTCTAGCTACAATCCCCTATCCCATCCCATCCTCCATCCTATTCCATCCCCCATCCCACTGGCTGTCTGTCATAACACAAATCTTTTCATAATTATTATATCAACCCCAGTCCCTATTGTAGATATATACTGGCAACAGGTTTTTCTTTTGTCCACAGTGCACACCACTCTGCAATACCCAAAGCAAACTACCATCGAAAACAGGACTGAGACAGACAGAAGGTATCACAAATCTGTACAGATCTGAGGCCAGCTTCTTGTTCTTTGTCTCTTTCCTGAGATAAGTCACAGAAGCTCTAACAGAAATTCTAATCCCCCCCCACCTTTTTTTTTTTTTTTTTTTGGTTTTTCAAGACAGGGTTTCTCCATGTAGTTTTGGTGCCTGTCCTGGATCTTGCTCTGTAGACCAGGCTGGCCTCGAACTCACAGAGATCCGCCTAGCTCTGCCTCTCGAGTGCTGGGATTAAAGGTGTACACCACTGCCACCCGGTTTAATTTCCCCTTTCTTTCCTTTATCTTTTCTTCCTTTCTCCCTTCCTTGCTTTCTTTGCAGAGACAAGGTTTCACATTGTAACCAAGGTTACCCAAGAGCTTTATGTGGCCAAGGCTGACCCCACAGCAGCAATCCTCCTGTCCCAGCTACCCTCAGTGCCGGAATTCTAGGCCTATGTCACTGTCAGCTTCTCCTGCCCCTCGAGCTGGCTTCTAGGCATACAGGAGCCCTCTGACTACCTAACCCTCCCCTGTAGGATCAAGTCCTAAAACTCTCGTCATTGCAGAGGGAGCCAGCCCACTCCATTTCCTAGAGGAAGAAAGTCTCCACACACAGACTTGCTGGGTTTTCCACCCAATCCACTAGCAATCAAGCCTATACAACGGGGGAAAAGCCCAAAGGCCCTGACTCCCAGAGCTCTCAGAGAGATGAAAATTGAGTGAAGCAGAGACTTCGGGAGAGGTGTGGGAGCTCCACGCCTCTACCCCACACCTTCTACTATGCTTCTCTTTATCTGTATGTTTTCTAATAATTTTTTGTAATAATGTGATAAGCCTGCTCCTGAGTTCAGTGAGTTGTTCAAACAAATTAGCCAAATTCAAGGAGGAAGTAATAACAACAACGATTTATTGTCTGTTGATCCAAAAGCACAAATAAAACCACCCAAGGCTTGGAACTAGCAGCTGCATTTCCTGGGAGAGAATCTTGGAGTTTGTGCCTCCAACCTGTGGGGGGGGGGGGGTCTGATGTTATCTCTGGGCTTATCGTATCAGAACTAAATCAAATTAGAGGACATTTCTCTGGCATCTGGTGCTGCAGAATCAATTGTTTGCTATGTGAGAAATCCCCACCCATCTGCTATTAGAAATTTCTCTGGTGACTGTGGTGTAGCAGCAGAAGAAATCAAGACATTTTGTTTTGCCTACCACATCCTTATTCCTGGCACATGAATCACTTTCCTAGACTCATAGCAAGGCCAGTCTACAATAGGATGCCCTCCCTGAGCATCCTCTGCGTCTTCCTTTGAGCCCCGCCCACGGAGCGTGGGCAGGAGTGGTGCTCAGCAACATACTTTCTGGCTTACCCACATTCTGGCAACTTTGTGAGAACGAAGCCTATTCAATACGGTGACTGCTGTGTGGCAGACATTCAGTACTGCTTATGTAACCCAGCTGTTAACAAGGAATAAAACATCTGCCAGCCCTGGGCTAGGAAAATCTAAAGATGAGGCAAATGTAAAAGCATAACTCATTCCAGGAAGAAATGAACAATGCTACATTTTCCTGTGACAGATCATGGGATGTGTGGCACAGGGGCGGTGCTGAACAAAGCCAACCATCAAATTTCTGGAGAAAGCTACAGGGGTAAACGTCTCTTATGCATAAGACAACCTAAATGCCCATGAAATGAAAATACCTAAAGTAATCAATCAGGATGAGAGCTTTGATCTACAGGAACAAAAAAACGGTCAGGAGTGATGAAAACATGCCTGCAATTCCAGCACTCAGGAGGCTGAGGTCCAAGTTCAGTTGTGAGTTCAATACTATCCTACTCACCTTAGCAAGTTTGCGGACAGTTTACGATACAAACAAGCTTAATTCATAAAACAGAGAAAGCAGAAGAAGGAGAATGGCATCATTGGAAGAGTGGACTGTTGATTGCAGAAGAGCAACAGTTAATGCCTAATGTAACTCTAGAGAATTTCCACACTCAAGACATAGCCCCTTTAGATAGACATGGGTATAGAACATCAAGGGGCTATATTTTACAAATGAAGAATAAGTAAGCTTTTAAAAATGTATCATGTGGACCAGCAAGATAGCTTAGTGGGTAAAGACATCTGGTGCCAAGCATGACTAGCCAAGTTCAAGCCCCAGGCTTCAGATAGTAGAAGAGAATTGACCCCTGCCAATTGTCCTCTGACCTCCAAAGGTACACTGTGATATGCACACACACAAATGTATTTAAAAAATTTTATCAAGATTAAAATAAAAAAATTAAAAAGAAACAAAAGTTAATCATTGCACAATAATATTCTTCTGTTTCTCATTGTTAAGAATTTATATTAATCTGTTTCTAGGAGAAAACAAGTCTTTTAGTCTTTGCTCCCACTTTATTTATATATTCAAAAAGCATTATTAGATAGGGAGGGAGGTCTAGATATGGAAATTCCATAAAAACAGATGCTACCAGTCCAATAATTGAATCAATGAATAATTATCTATATAATAAAGCTAAAACTGTTACCAATAAGTTATTTTTTCATTTTTAAATCTATGGTCATTTCATGCTAAATAAAATTTAACATATGATACTTTTTAATGAATGCCAATCATCACATCATTCCTTTATCGTGAGAACACTTACCTGTTAATGGTGAAAGTTTAGAAAGACACTTTAGACAGCTCACGGCACTACCCCAGCCAGGGACAAAGCTGGAGCGCTCACAGCTGAAGAGAGTGGCTTTCTAGAATTACTAGAGACGCTGGCAGCCAGATTTCTTGGATTCACTCAGCATTATGCACAGGGAGAAGAGCCCAGCTCTAACTTCCACGAGCTGCGTCGTGGCTTCTTAACAAGGGACAAAGAGAGAGAAGACAGCCAGAGTAGTTACCTTTTCAAGCTACCAATGCCAGACTGAGCTGCTATTACTGATGACGGTCCTGCTGTCTTTCCTCCAGGGAGTCTGAGCACAAAATGGGTAAAAAGTCTTGGGTTTCCGGGTAGACTCACAGATTGATTGTGATCCTAAATGTTGTACGGTGAGCACAAGTATGCAGGGAGGACACAGAGCAGCTGAGCCAACAAGCCCGGCCCTCAGGATGGGGCCGTCATTCTAATGTGTGTGTCACAGGGACTTTTCCACTTCTTACTGTAAAGCATCACAGTAGAAAGAACTGTCTGTTGCTGTAAATGGTCATAGATGAGTGGACTCTCCCAGTAGTTCGGAAACAAACTCAGGGACCTCAACCAGTAAAATCTGTGTGCAGAGGCAATAGTAATGTGGGTGGTAAGTCCCGGCACAATTGAAGAGCATGGGTTCACTCAAAACTTCAGCCAAGGACCTGTGTATCATCTCACAGAGGGAGACATGGAAAGTTTTCGGAGTTGGATGGCAGGTGAAACAATCCACATGAAAAAATTACAGCTCGCCATGCTTTATTAAACCAAGTAAGCGTATACTGAATCCTCTAGCCAGCTGACCAAGAGCAGGCTCATGCCTAGAAAAAACAGTTGCTATTCTATTAAGAGCCAGCCTCCATCTGAATCCCCCTAATATCCCGAGCATCATTCAGGTTGCAGTCCTGCAGTGAACGGAACACATCCCTATGAAGGAGGGCCCATGTACTTCGCATCCTCCACCAATAGACTCTGTCCTTACGCTTATACCCTTCCTCCAGGTCCTAGCCCTGAGCTCTCTTTCTCGGCCAGTAGAATTAGTTCTTATTGTAAAGGTCACTAGGTCACAAGTCAAAGTGTGGAAGAAAAGTGAACCACGAGGTCAGTCTCTGCAAGGCTCCGACCCGGTGCTCACAAAGATGGCACTGTCTCAAGTTTCCTTCTGCACTTTCTGTGGATCATCCTTGCTGCTGTCCGCCCCACCCCCACACACAGGCAGTGAGGTTTGTGGGGGTCCCTCAGGAGAAGTCATGTCAGAAGGTAAAACATTGATGGTTTAAAGGATAGAAGTGACTCACTTCGTAAGAGTCCTTGCTGCCCAAGCAGTAGGGCCTGAGTTCAAATCCCCAGAACCCATGAAAAAAGCCAGGCATAGTCACACCCATGCCTGTAACCCCCAGGTCTGGGGTGGATGGAGGATCACTGGGGTTTGAGGCTGTAAACCAAGCTCCAGGTTAAATGAGAAATCTTTTCTCAAAGGAAAGAGGTGGCCAGTGCTAGAGCAGAAGGCCAAGGTCCTCCTCTGGCCTTCACAAGCACTTGTGGGCAGGAACACCTGTTATGTGTGCATACACACACACACACACACACAGACACACACGGCAGTTTTTATCCAGTACTATTTATTAAGGGAAATTACAAAATGTTCTGCAATCAGAGTGACAGATTCTAACAGGGCAGCCACAGCCTTGTGAAAGATACCTCAAAAGCCAAAAGTCTCCTTCCCAGGTCGCTCAGAATCAGTGAAGCCTTTTCTGATTACAAGGTTAGCAGAAGGAGAAGCCCAGGGCAAGGGATGTAGGGCTTCCTGTGTTAGAAATTGTGGGAGCCCACAGAGGCTTCCTAGTGAGAACTTACTCAGGGTCAGAGAATCTGAGCTTGCTTTCCACAGCAGAGCTGCATAAGGAGATGATTTGGCCACGGGTGTGTTTACCAGGTGTTTGGAAGGGTCTGCACTTGGCTGTGCGGTGTGCTTTGATCTTGCAAGGGGGGAGGTCTTTTGTCACTCCCCTTGGCATATTATAAAAAGCCCTTTTGAATAAACCTTGCGGCTGTTGGGTATTGACCCAGGCCCTCCCGAAGCTATCCTGTGTCTCTAGTCTTTCCTCTTGTCATCCAGGTTTATCCTTCTATCTGATATTTTCTTAGTCCTCTCTCCTCCACCTAAGAACCCTTTGAAAGGTGGGAGCTGCACTCCCACAAGAAACACTATCCCTCATGGGTCTCTTAGAGCTGAGAGTGAGGTGAATCATTCTCTCTAAGTCTGTTTTAGGGAATTCACAAAGATTCTTCTGTGCTGCCAGAAAGAACTACCAACCGTTTCCTGAGCCTGGGTCATCAGCCTTCACTTTGAAATGGAGCACTAGCGGGTAACTGGTCTTCAAAGAAAGACCCCTTCCTAGAAACTGGCAGTCTCAGAGAAAACGCATTTGAACAGAGAATTTGGTGGAGCCCCAGTTTCCGAACAGGACAATGAATGTGCCATAGTGGACTCTTAGTGCCTTTGGTGACGCCACTTCTCCATCTTACACTACCAATTACAACTCCAAGGATGTAACACTATGGCAGCTGCCATCGGGGATGAGGAGACAACCCCAGCAATCGCCGCTGGCTACAAAGCAATGACCAGGATGGAGAGGACTGGGAGTCTCTTGCCGCTGACAGTAGACACTGCAAATCTGAGAACGTTGTCTCTGCCTCCTCATATCCTATCACATGCTACAAAGTGAAGGAGCAAGAAGGGTGACCGTCCTACTCCCTAGCAACCCTCCACACCACTCGACACTTTTGCCATTTCAATTCTCTGTCAAGGTTGGGCCATAGATGTGCAACTTTGATTCCAGTTTTTACTTTCTTTCATTCAGTTAGTAGTTCATAACTCATTCAACTACTTGTCGACAGTCACTCTGGGCCAGGCACAGTAGAGCAAAGTGAGAAAGTCCGAGGGACGGAGTGAGGCGGGGCAGCTTGATAGCTCCATCACCCACCCCGTGTGAAGTCTAAGGTACTGGACCTGATGGCCACTCCCACTTGCTTTCTCAGTCTCTACAAAGCACAGGGCTGCCCCGCCCAGTTGGGTCCCGTACAGTATCTCACCCAGTCCCTCAGAATTCCCCACAGGCTCTGGTGTACGGTTTTTCTTCTTTTGCTTAAACAGAAGCCCCCCCCCCCCCCCCCCGCTCTCATTCTCTCCTGCTGCTGTATGTGTAGGTTCATGTGCACATGTGTGAGCATGGATGTAGAGGTCAGAGCTCAACAGATGTACTCCACCTTTACAAAAAAATAGGTTTGAGTATTTTGCCTGAATGTATGCCTATACATCACATACGTGCCTGATGCCCACAGAGGTTACAAGTGGGCACCAGACACCCTGGATCTGGAGGTACAGACAGTGGTGAGCTTCCATATGGGTGCTGGGGATCGGAACCAAACCCACGTCCTCTTGAAGAGCAGCCAACGCTAAGTCAGCTCTCTAGTCTCTCCACATTACCGAGGCGAGGTCTCTCGCTGATCTAGCACTCAATGGTTCAACTAGCCTGCCTGGGTAGAGTCCCGGAGATCCTCCTGTCTCTGCCTCCCCAGTTGTGGGGGGATTTCAGGCTGTGTAACTGTTGTGCTTGGGTTTTATGTGGGTTCCAGGGATTGAACTCAGGTCCCTGTGCTTGTGTGGCAAGGACTTTGCCACCTAAGCCATCTCTCTAGCCCCTCTCATTCTCTTAGATGCTGATTCGGACCTTGAAATAATAATAATGGCCTCAGCTTTATACAGCACTTGCATAGGTATTGTTACCTAGGTCCCTGAAGTAAATCAGGTAGGTAACTTATGTTTCCTATTTATTTACATTATTTAAAACTATATAAAATATAGTTTATCTATTATATTTTACATTAAGTTACATAAAATTACTATTTTCATAAGTCAAACTCAGTCAAATATTAGCAATTTAAACTTCACAAATAATGGTCCCCTTACTTTTTATATGAGGGTATTGAATGCTTTCCCAGGAGGAAACGGAGATGTCAGAGGTCTGCCTTCAGCCCGAAAGTCAGTAAGCCCATTTGGAAGTGAGCTGTTCCCAGGAAGAATGCTCTAAGTGGCCAGCAGCTAGACTGGCAAGAACACACTGCAGCTAGCAGTAAGAGCCCCCTGGGTGTTCATTATATTACATAAACCGTACTCTCAGCTACAAACCCCTGGAGAGCTGGCACTCTCTCCACTTCATAGATAAGCAGACATCAGAGACAGTCTGTAAACATTCCAAAAATGTGTACAGAAGAAAAATGCTTCGTTTGTGAAGGACAAAAACAAATCCAAGCTCTCCAGTACAGTCTCTCAATTAAAATAGTATGATAGCTCTCAGTGATTTATTCTCCCTCATCTCTCCTGCTTCAAAACTCTACTACCCACAAGGATTTTGCTCCAACTCACCTAGGTGTAATTTTCTTTAGTCTACAGTTTAAATCTGGTTTGTTAAGAAACATTTCCCAACCTCTCACTCCTGACCCCCCTGACTCCTCATCACAGCTTTTAAAAACACGACCTTCCAAAAGTGTCTACAATCAACAGCTGTCTCAGGAGTGACCCACATGATGGCTTCTGACCCATAGTTTCAGCAAGCACACCCATATATAGTAGGAAAAAGGGAGTTTGATTATCAGCAAATAAGTCCTCACACTCACCTTCATGATTAAGTGGTATCCCATAATGTCTGGCTGGTTCAAAGGATCCTCACTGAAGCCAAGGCTATGCACAACCCAGGGCCTGGAGGGTGATGTTCACTTTATCCTTAGGGAGATGTGCGCTTCCTCTGTTTCTCTAAGGGCTTTCCTTTGGCTTTTAAATCCAGCCCAACCCAGGGTGGCACTCACCCACTTATGCTGGGAAATGGGTTGCATTACTGTAACGGCACAATTAAATAAACAAGCATCGGCTTCTGCTAGACCACTCAACTTTAAAGGAAGTGCCATCGGAGAGGCCACAAACAACTCAAGAAAATTACTCAACTTTCAAGTCTATATTCGGGAAGTCCTGACAAATGTGGCAGTGGATATGAAATGTTTTGAGTATCCTCAACTTGAAAAAAAGAAATATGCAACCATGACATGTGTAAGCCAGGAAGGAGCCAGAGCAAAGAGATAATGGTAGTTAACTCTGAAAAGAGGTTTTTAATTCTTATTTCTGCCCACACTGAACTGTGCATCTGTATATGAACTGAGTAGAAACCCAGCTCAACACTAATGCTGAATACTAACGGTATATGAATCCCTCACTATGTGTTGGGTCAGGACTGAGAACTTTAATTTTCTCACTTCTTCTTCACAATGATCCCATGAGATTGACAGTATGTCTACTGCACAAGTGAAGAAATTGAATTCAAAATAGTTGAGAAATTGCACAAAATATGGAGTTGTGTTGGCTAATTTTATGTCAACTTGACACAAGCTATAACCATCTGAGAGGAGTGAACCTCAGCTGAGAAAATGCTTCCATAAGATCATGTTGTAGGCAAGACTGTAGAGCATTTCCTAATTAGTGATTGATGGGGGAGGGCCCAGCCTATTGTGGGTGGTACCATCCCTGGGCCGATGGTCCCAGATTCTGTAAGTAAGCAGACTGAACAAGACAGGAGGAGCAAGCCAGTAAGCAGCACCCCTCCATGGCCTCTGCATCAGCTCCTGCCTCCAGGTTTCTGCTCTGCTTGAGTTCCTGTCCTGACTTCAATGAACTGTGATTCAGGAAATGTAAAACAAATAAAGCCTTTCTTCTACAAGTTGCTTCCGGTCAGGGTGTTTAACTACAGCAGTAGAAAAGTGACTAAGATTGCAGCCAAGAACCAAGGCCCCCCCATGTTGTTTCCTATACACCAAGGCCACATTAGAGGATTTGGGGGATCCCATTGAGTACCACAATTTTGCAACCTTCTGTAACTGACTGATAAAACCATCAACACGGAGAAATAAAAACCAGAGAAGAAACTGTGGTGCAAGAGGGAAGAACACAGCCTATGTTTGAAGATAAGGTGTGTTTTCTGGACTTGTTTTTTTTTTTTTAATTTTTATTTTAAACTCACTCCCCATCTTCTTTAGGCAATTCTCCACTGTGCGGAAGAGGTTAGCAGAAACCCTGGGGTGAGGGGACAGGCTCAGCTGTTTACACAGTAAACATGAATATATTTAGTCCTGTTAGAATGGACTACATAGGAAAGCTAATATGAGCGGAAGTACAGAGCCCTTCTTTAGTCAACCGGTACTTATCCCCAGTGTATGTGTAAGACCTGCCCAAAGTGTGTAGCAAGGGAATCCAGTTAAGATATGGCCAACTGAAGGTATCCGCCTTCACTCTCTCGAGAAACTATAGAACCACAAACAAAATAAACGAGAAAAGAGACAACAGCAAATAAGAAATGCTGATTTTTTTTGATAGTGGGACTTAAGGGGAAGTCAAGGTAGATGAAGGGGGAGGGCAGAGAGTCAAATAACACCAAAGATGTTTGAGAAAGCTTCAAAGAATCATATTATTTTATATTTACCTAAAATTATACATAATACATGCATATATACACACACATATATATGCATATACATATATATACATACACACACACACACACACACACATATATATATATACATATACACATACATGTGTAAATGAAAGTATGCCACTTGGGCTAACAATGCTTCCTACAAGAGCAACATGCTAACAAAACTCCCAGTACCAGTCATGAGAAACCTCCATTTGAACTGTTGGTCAGGGTAGTCCAAGTGACTCCCCAAACAATACAGGCTTTTGCTGCTCTTGGTTGCCTGTCAGAGGTTGAAGGCTACGTTCCCATTGCTGAAGACCGTGGACACAGGACTCAGATGTGAGCTGGCTCTAACCTGAAGGCCTTCTTCCTGTGGCCCAGCTTTCTTAATGCCAGAAAATGCTACGCAGACTACCAAGGGAGAGCAGGGATCAACAGTGTGATGCCAATGAATTATAACAATGACCAGTGGCAAGATATCTCTAAAGATGCAAAATCTTGGCAGTAACTTCTATCTGATGGGACTTTAGGCCCACTCAACAGGAAGGAAACCATGCCTGGTACTAGAAACCTAGCCAACTACCCAGGGCTACTGAGGTCATGAATCTTAGAAGAGAACCTACTACCACCACTTTACTAGACAGACATAACTCCTAACTGCATTTTAAAACTTATCCGTATATCCACAGATAAGTGAAGCTCTCATTCCTCACCAAAGAAGCTTCTCTTTATAGCAAATGGAGACCGTTACAGAAAACCACAATAGGTTATAATGTCGATATCAACAGACTATGTTGATATATAATATATTATATATACCAGATATATCTTCAACACAACCCCTGTACCTGAGGCTCACGGAATATCCCAGAAGAGGGCAGAAAGATTATAAGAGCCAGAGGACCAGGAAGTGTGCTGTGAGATTGTGTCTCCTAGAAACGGCAGGGATGCTACACCCATAATACATCATCAACAATATGGCTGACAAAACAAGACCCAAATAAATGATAATATCGATAGACATATTAACAGGGAAGGAGGAAATCCACAGGGTCTTGCCCCCAGACCAAGAACTATAGGCAACTAATGATGGCTGAGAGAGAGAGAGAGAGAGAGACAGTCTCTCCCAGAGATGAGCACCCTCATTGGTTATCCACTACAAAGTGGTCAGCCCTGAAATTACATACACACAAGCCACACTAACGGACTCAGCAGGCTGTGTTAATGCATTTATATAATATGTAACAATAATCATCAAAATGAAGCCATCAATTTGAGAGAGAGTAGGGGAATAGGAGGAGTTTTAGAGAAGGGATATGAGAGGGATTAGAGGCAGGACAGGGAAGAGGGAAAGTGATGCAATTATATTTTAATTAAAATTAAAAATTTTTTTCAAAGTGGGAAGTGAAACCAATGGTAAATGAATTGTTAAATGAGAATGTTGAGGCCTAAAAGTATCTAAAGACTGTCAATAGGAAATAAGTATAATTATGCTATAGAAGCACATATGGTTAAGGAATTTGAGACACAAGTTGGCACAACTGACCTTCGTTTTTCATGGCTTTTATTTCTAAATTTGCATACTAACTAACATTTATTTGTAAACTCTCAAACTAATAGCATTTTTGGTTATTTGTAGATGTGCATACAAGTTACCTGATACACAAATTTCCAGCTGAAGTCAACTTAGCTGCCTTCTGATCCGCACTCAAAGTATACAAGTATCCTTTTCGTGGTCCACTTAGTGCCACTTTTTTTTCTTTTGTTTTCTGTACCAATGTTTACTGACTATACTGTTTCAAATGGCCATGTGCATAGTTTGGAGTGCCAGCTACCATTCTCAAGTCTATGGGATGTCCTTTATGGAGCAAATAAATGCTAGACGAAGCTTCATTCAGGCATGAAGTATAGTGGTTAGCCTTGAGCTGAGTTCATCAACAATACACTACAAATAATGTATTTTAAGGGAAACACACTCAAAACTAGGTTATGCATTATTCAGATGATGGAAATATCACGAGAGAACTGATATAATCCCCAGAATTGAAGAGCACTTGTTCCTAGATGGAAAGGTCCCACTGCACCTAGCACAGCAACTGAAATCAAATACACACTAAAGGATGAAACAGAGCAAAGGCCCAGAGGAACCCAGCCCTGTATTTTCCACTGGGAAATGGTTCAATATTTGCTAATTCAGTGTTTTCAGTGACTTTAGAGGACAAAACTGTCAGAAATAACAATTGATTTTTGGGGAAATGATATGAAATATTGGTTGAAAATCTGCAGAGAAAATAGACTACTGGAATTTTCCCCAAACCCACAAAGCTAAATTGACTTGATTTTCCCCACCACACTTGCACAAATAAGTGCAAATAAATAAGTGAAATAAGTGAAAAAAAAGAGAAGTATTGTATAATACAAGGTATATTTAATTATGAACTTTTTACTAAAGTCCTTAGGAAAATAAGGAAAAGACCATACCTCTACAATAAGAATAATATGCTAAGAAAAAGCCATGAATAGAAAATAGGGCCCCTTAGAAATTAATCACATAGTGAAATCTAAGTTGGCACAGTGTTCCACAGCGCAGAAGAAGAAGCAAGGATATGAAGTATAAACAACATCTGACTAGAGGTGGTTCCAGAAAGAGAGAAGTGACAGGGAGAAATCATGAAAAAAATTTTCAGTTCCCCAGAATTAAAGAACACTGCTGACTAGATTGATGGTTCCAACGAATGAAGAAGAAAAAGGACAGATATTGAAACAGGAAGTCTGGAGAAGGATTAGTGCTAAATAAACAATAAAGTGTGGGGTCTGTGAGATGGCTCAGTGCACAAAGGCACTTGGCCTACAACCCTAACAACCTGAGTTCAATCCCTGAGACCCACATGGTAGAATGTTGTTGTTTTTTACTCTTTGCTCTTTGGCTCTTACGGGCCCTGCCACCTAGCTCACACACGGAGGCTTATTCTTAATTATAAATGCCTGGTCTTAGCTTGGTTTCTTTCTTTCCAGCTTCTCTCTCTCTCTCTCTCTCTCTCTCTCTCTCTCTCTCTCTCTCTCTCTCTCTTTCCTTCCTTCCTTCCTTCCTTCTTTCCTTCCTTCCTTCCTTCCTTCCTTCCTTCCTTCCTTCCTTCCTTCCTTCCTTCCTTCTTTCCTTCCTTCCTTCTCTTTCCTTTCTTTTCTTTTCTTTTTTCTTTTTGAGACAGCGTTTGTCTGTGTAGTTTTGATATCTGTCCTGGATCTTGCTCTGTAGACCAGGCTGGCCTCGAACTCACAGAGATCTACCTGGCTCTGCCTCCCAAGTGCTGGGATTAAAGGGCGTGTGCCACCCCCCCCACCAGCTTTCCAGCTTTACTTAACCTAAATTCTCCCATCTACCTTTTGCCTTTGAGCTTTTTCCTTTTCTTACTTCTGTATATCTTTCTGTCACTCTTACTCTGTGGCTGGCTGGCCCCTGACATCCTCCTCTCCTTGTCCTCTTGCTCTTTCTTTTTCCTTGCTTCCAGAATGCTCCTTCTATTCATTCTGCCTGCCAGCCCCGCCTATCCGATCTCCTGCCTCACTATTGGCTGTTCAGTTCTTTATTAGATCATCAGGTGTTTTCCACAGGCACAGTAACACAGCTTCACAGAGTTAAACAAATGCAACATCTTTGCATCATTAAACAAATGTTCCACAGTATAAACAAATGTAACACACTTTAATATTCCACAATGGTAGAAGGAAACAATGGATTTCCAAAAGCCATCTTCCGAGTCTCCACGTACATACTGTTATATCTGTGTACCCACACATATACACATGCATTCACAAGAATTTTAAATAAATATAATTTTAAAATAAAAAATAGTTAAGTTGTGGGGGCTATGTTTCCAAGGATAAGGAAAACTTTATAAAAGTATTTTTACAGTTTATTACATAGCTCGGCTATGAACAGCTACATAGTGATCACAATGAAAACAGTGACAGACTCAACCAAAAACTGTGAGATAACTAGATTGTAAGAAAGGTATTAGCAAAGTGTGTGTGTGTGTGTGTGTGTGTGTGTGTGTGACACTAACAAAGGGGTTCTTTTTTTTCAATGAGGTTTTATTAAATGTATTACTTACTAATTCTATAATTCTATATAACATACTTTGTTTATTTTTCACTCCTGGGAGTTATCATAGCAAGAAGATAATAATTATCTGAAATTCAAATCCCCAAAATTACAGTATCAGGTATGAGGATGCATGCCTTTCATTCCAGCACCTGGCAGGCTGAAGCAGGAGGATCCTGAGTTCGAAACTGTGCTACACAGTGAGATCTTACCTGAGAATGTCAAGGGCTGAGGGTGCAGCTGAGTGACAGAGCACTTGCCCAGCTTGCAGAAGGGTCTGCAGTCAACCTCCACTATAAAACTGAAGGGGTAGTATTTCTGGGGGAAGGTTGGGGAAGAGATCTGGCACTGAGTTGTCTCTGAAGTGCACACTATATACACAGAATACTGTGATAGCACATACAATTACATGATAATGAGAATTGATAGACGAATTAACAAGTGCTCTTCCCACTACAGAATGTGGGCAGTGTCACTCTCAATCCGACACTTAAACCATGTTCTGCCATGAGGAACAAAAGGAATTCATTTCTTGGGTAACTGAGGAATTTAAGAGGGGTCTTTGCTTTATTTCTTTCGTTTCTTCCTTGTTTACTGGGTTTGAAAGGAGGGAGTCAGAGACTGACAGTTAAATGACAGATTGACGGACTGATGAACAGTTCCCTGTGGAATGGTCTTTGAGTTATAGCCCCTGAGGCTGCTCCACTCACAAGCCACACCCTGAAGAGTAGGGCAATGGACGTGTCATACTTTCTTAGTGGGAAACATAGATGAAAACACTGGATATGCCCTTGACCCAGGAATTCCACCTTTAGACGTTTACTAAAAACGAATAAAAATGGGGTTTTCTGGAGACACACCCTTGGATAATTATCATGGCAGTGTTTATAAAAACCCAACAGGTGCTGAAGAGATGGCTCAGAAGTTAAGAATACTGGCTGCCCTTCCAGAGGACCTGGGTTTGGCTCCCAGAAACCACTTGAGGTGGCTCCCAACTGCCTGTAATTCTAGTTCCAGGGCATCCAGTGCCCTGTGCTAGCCTCCTCCAGCACCTGCATGCACAGAGTGCAGCAGACACACACTCAGGAGCATGCACACACACACGATAATAAACCTATTTTAAAAACATTGGTTGTTTTAAAAAATTGTAATTTGTAAACTAATTTGTAATTTTAAAAAAAAAGAAAAAAGAAA
>CABHPQ010160187.1:0-20199 GCA_902168405.1 Peromyscus aztecus
TGCCTGTGGATCCAGATGTAGAACTCTCAGTTCCTTCTCCCTCACCTTGTCTAGTTGCACACCCCCATGGTAATGGACTAAACCTCTGAAACTGTAATCCAGCCCCAATTAAATGTTTTCATTTATAAGAGTTGCCATGGTCATGGTGTCTCTTTGCAGCAATAAAATCCTAACTAAAACAGTACTGCACATTTTTAGTAATCCACAATCTTTACTTAGAATGCCTTTCTAAACCTACAGTGGCTGGGAAAATAAACTGACATGGCTTTAAAAAAAATCAAACATACAAGAAACCTCCCCCCCTTTTTTTTAACAACACAGAATTTCAACATGGTAAACATGAAGTTTCCAATAATAAACTATAGGGAAAGAAAAAAGAGGGGAGAGAGAGGGAGAGATCAAATAAAGAGTGAACTGTTACATTTTTACCTGGAGAACTATTCTAACAAACTCATGTCCAAATCTGTGTTTATTATTTCCCTAAGATTTATAGTAAGTTTCTACTGCTAGCCAGTAAGTTTTTTTTGATGTGTGTGTGTGTGTGTGTGTGTGTGTGTGTGTGTGTGTGTGTGTGTGTATAGTGTTCATGCATGTGATTGTGTAAGGATATCATAAAACTAAATTTCTCCTGCATTTTATAACTGTAGAGTCCTTTTAGAAAAGATATTTTCAGGGAATGGATGATTAATTGTATCTTGCCACTTCATAATTACCCATAGTTAGTCCTATACTCTAATTATTTTTCCTGTTTCCAAGTCTTTCTGTTGCTGGTCTTTAATAAGAGATAATCAACAACTCATTATGGTCTTGGGGGAGGATGTGACAGGAGGGAGGTAAAGAGAAAGACCACATTTTGTTTTCCATTCCATTTTTCTCTTGAAGTTTTATTGCCCACCATTATCTCTGCTGTCACTCATCAGTTCTTTCCAGGCTATAGCTTTATTTGTCTGTCTTCCTTTTGTGGTTGATCCTCAGGCAGATTATTACAAGATTTATCTTCATTGTCTTTTGTTCTTAATTTTCTCTAATGAAGTTCCTACTTGAGCCTTGGGGTCTGTTTTGCTTCTGCTTCATTCAACAGCGCATGTGTAAAAAGTCACTCTGACTCTGTCTGTGCTCATTGGAGTCAGTTCCATGATGCTTTTGTCTGGCATTTCCTGTTGATGTTTATATGCAAGTGTCCTACATACAAATATCATATAAACCATTTTATTTATGCTACGTATTTTGTTGATAGATTTAGACTTTCCTAGTACTTTTTCTTTTGAGTCGTACCACATAAATAGCAAGTTTGACTACACAGGAGTTGAAGATGAAATTGGCTCTTTGTTTTCCAAAGGCTAGAAAATCTCCTCTGAGCATTGAGAATGGGGTGTCTTTCTCTCCCCAGACAGAGAAAAGAAGGAAGTGAAGTGGATATGCCAGACTCTATGTGCACCCTCTCAGGTGTTCAGTGATTCCAGACACTAATGTTACCATCTCCGTAGCCCATTTACCACTGACTCCCGCTACATCACCCAGCTATATTCCGCTGTTATCTGAAAACTGTGCTGTACCATTAGCTTTCTCCTTTACTATTTTCGATCCTACATGTATTCTGTATTTAATATTCTAGGTGACCTCATGGATTGGGGCTTTTACATTGGGGAAATGAAGCCCCCATTAAGTCTCTTGTTCTAAGAAAGAGAGCTCCAGAGGGCATTAGTCCATCTGAGATCCTTGGCTTGACTCCTAGTGCCTAAATAAGATGTTTGTTTTCCTTGCTCTGTGGAGCACCATATTATGTATTTACTATAGATTAGATTCCACCAAGTGCACATACTGGCACCTATAACTTGCTCCCTCACTAGAGTGTGCTTCCTATCGCTTAACACGGTGTGTGCTGTTTGCCTCCTCTCCTCTGAGATCTCTCCTATCAGTCCTGTCCACTCCATGCTAAGCTCAGGTTACATCCAGTTGGATCACAGCTTTCTCACCTGGTACACCAACCCTCATTCTTTCCCGGGCTCCCTGTTCACCTTTTCTACCACTTATTGACTCACAAATTTTATTTCAGTCTCATTTGTCGTCTTAGATGTTTTACTTCACTTTCTTCTTCTGTGCCAGTGGTAGTACCGTGTCTGTATCATGATATCATTATATGTTTAACTACACTATTAAAATTCTCTAAGCACAAAACTGTGTAAAATATTTGTTTATTCGTTTAAAATAATGTTTTGTCATTTAAGCATCAACTATCTTTACTTCATATGCATGATATATATGAGAGGGATATTTGTGTAAATAAGAACATGTATGTATGTATGTATGTAAGTGTGTGTGTCTTTTATGATGAACAGATTATTTAAAGTATTACTTGTCCTGTTGCCTTAATCACCATAGGATTTGGATTTAGGCCTTTTGTCATCCCCTTGAGTATCTCCATCCTCACTTGGGTTTGAATGACTTAAAGTTCTTCTCTTTATTTCATCAAAAATTTATTTCATCATATATTTTGATCATATTCTTTCCCCTTCCCCAAGTCCTCCAAAATTCTCCTCACCTGCCTCTCCATCCAGCTTTGTCTTCTTTCTTCTTCTCATTCTCCCCCAAACAAAGCAGTAACCCCCCAAACAAAAGAAAAGTTAAAAAGACAAAAACACAAATCCACAACCTCCATTCACACACACACACACACACACACACACACACACACACATGAAATCTGTTCGTCATCTACTGAGTATGAGGCCTGCCTGGAGTGTGGCTGATATATTCAGTCACTCTATTGGAAAAAATAACTGATATTTTTGCTCTCCTAGAATGTATTAATTACACTTATTTTCTTGATTGTGGATAGAAACTTGTGTGCACTTTCCCTTCTCTGTGTGGAGATTTTCTCTGGCTTCATTTTTTTTTTTTTTTTACAGGTTTTTTGTGCATGTTGTTACAGTTCCTGGGAGTTCACAGGTGCATCAATCCTGTTATGTCCGAAAGGTACTATTTCTCTGGAGTCATCCACCACCTCTGCTCTGAAAATGTTTTTGCCCCATCTTCCTATAGGATTACTGGGGTAAGCCAGTTCAGGCACCCTCTCCACTCTTGCAAGTAATCTAATCTGGGATCGTCCTTGTGGATTTCTGGGAATTTCCCTAGCACCAGGTTTCTCCCTTACCCCATAATGTCTCTAGATATCTCTTTTATTGCTCTTCCACTCCGTCCCTCCCCCAACTCAACCATCCCATTCCCATTTCATGTTCTCCAGCTCATGTTCTCATCCTTCCTCCCCTCCCCTCTATTGCCCACCACACCCTCACACAATGGAGTATTACTCAGATGTAAAAAACAATTGGCATCATGAAATTTGCAGGCAAATGGATGGAACTAGAAAATATCATCCTGAGTGAGGTAACCCAGACTTAGAAAGACAAACATGGTGTGTACTCACTCATAAGTGGATACTATGTGTTAAGCAAAGAATAATCAGACTACAACCATAGCTCCAGAGAAGCTAGGAAACAAGGAGGACCCTATGAAGGACGCATGTATCACCTTGGGAAGGGGAAACAGAGATCTCCTTTTCATTTTCAACTATGGATCTTCACTCTGTTATCTTATTTCATTTTAAATTGTCTGCTAGTATTTATTAGACTTTTTTTTCTCCTTCTGGAAAGTGGGTAAGAATGAAATGCTTTCACAGTTACTGAAACATTCTTAGTCTCTTTTTTCTTACGTTCATGACTCATTACTCTCATGCATCTTCCCCACCCCTCCACCCCCGGGCTGTTTTCATTTCCCTTACCCATACTCTCATCAGAATAATAGCTACCTAGTAGCATCCATTTTTTTTCAAATCATATTCATTTGAATCTTTTAATCTATTTATTGCTCTGATCTGTTGCTTTCTAAATTGGGTAAATTCACATAAATATACTCACAATTCTACTTTTATTTTGTATACTGTCATTTTGTACTCATGGCCAAAGTCCATAATAGTCAATTTCCTCTTTTGTGCTTCTGTGTTTACACATTTCTTAGTATTCTGATTTCTGTCATTACTAGCTTATTCTTTTACAAATTTTGCTGAGACTTAGCTGTGTTTATCTTGCTGAGATAAACATCATGGCCCTAAACTTTATGCTGCCTACTATTATTTTTAGCAAAGTTCCACTTGACACATAGCCTGGGAATGAAAAAAAACATATCCTGTTGGGGGAACTCTGATTTGAACTTTGTGAAAGATAATAGGTGTAGTTCAATGACTGAACAGCAGCCTAATAATTAAAAATGTCCAGAGCATTCAAAGGCATTTTGGACATCTAGATGTGGAGCAAGGATGACTGGACTGCTACTCACATCACCAGGGAGGCTACCTGGAAAACAGGACCCCAAGAAAGACACAGGGATAGCCCAATGATGGAGAAATGGATGAGATCTTTATGAACAGCCTGGACATAAGTGGGGGAAATGAAGGGCGAGGGTTGAGGGAAAGAGAGCTTGGGGGAGTGGGAGACCCCAGCTGGATCAAGAACAGAGAGGGAGAACAAGGAATAGGAGACCATGATAAATGAAGACCACATGAGAATAGGAAGAAGCAAAGTGCTAGCGAGGCCCACAGAAATCCACAAAGATATCCCCACAATAGACTGTTGGCAATGGTCGAGAGACAGCCCGAACTGACCCACTCTGGTGATGGGATGGCCAAACACCCTAATTGTCGTGCTAGAAACCCCATCCAATGACTGAGGGATCTGGAAGCAGAGATCCACGGCTAGGCCCCGGGTGGAGCTCCGGGAGTCCAATTAGCGAGAAAGAGGAGGGTCTATATGAGCAAGAATTGTTGAGACCAAAGTTGGATAAAGCACAGGGACAAATAGCCAAATGAATGGAAACACATGAACTATGAACCAATGGCTGAGGGGCCCCCAACTGGATCAGGCCCTCTGAATGGGTGAGACAGTTGATTGGCTTGATCTGTTTGGGAGGCATCCAGGCAGTGGGACTGGGTCCTGTGCTCATTGCATGAGCTGGCTGTTTGAAACCTGGGGCTTATGCAGGGTTGCTTGGCTCAGCCTGGGAGGAGGGGACTGGCCCTGCCTGGACTGAGTCTACTAGGTTGATCTCAGTCCTCGGGGGAGGCTTTGCCCTGGAGGAGGTGGGAATGAGGGGTGGGCTGGGGGGAAGGGGAGGGGGGCGTGAAGGGGGAGAACAAGGGAATCCGTGGCTGATATGTAGAACTGAATGGTATTGTAAAATAAAATAAAATAAAGAACACTGTGCCATCATTAAACAAAAGAACAACAGTTTTAGTTCTGGAAACAACTTAAAGAATTCCTTTCCCACTGAATATGATTTTCTGTCATCTCCACATAACACCTGATATTGGCATGGTTCTGTACTCTCATGTCTTAATGTTTGCTATAAAATGAAAAAAAGGGCAAGGGATGGCATACAATGGGTGACATTGACACTCGAAGGTAAAGTCTGTGGTCATGAACAATAGGCAATTCCTAGGAGATTATTTTTTTCAAGGTGGGTTTCACATACACCAGTGTCATAAGATACTCACGGAAAAAGAGTTCTTTGTCATGGAAGATTTGAATAGCATCACTGGGGAGACTGCTTAGTCGGAAATGGGTACTCTGACAATCCGAGTTTCTTCCATGGAGCTACATGGTAGAAGGAGAAAAGTGGCCACCTCAAGTTGTCTTCTGTCCTCTACATATATGTTGTGGTGTGTATACGCGCGCGCGCGCACACACACACACACACACACATAACTAAATAAATATCTTTTAAAAGATTTAAATGGCTTTGTAAAGAAGTCTAGCAGGCCGGGCGTTGGTGGTGCACGCCTTTAATCCCAGCACTCGGGAGGCAGAGCCAGGCGGATCTCTGTGAGTTCAAGGCCAGCCTGGGCTACCAAGTGAGTTCCAGGAAAAGGCGCAAAACTACACAGAGAAACCCTGTCTTGAAAAAAAAACAAGAGTCAAACAAAAAAAAAAAAGAAGAAGTCAAGCAGTATGGAAGTATTTATACCTTGTGTTCTACATTTTTAAATATTCACGAATATTCCATAGACTATTTTGCGAATGACTAGGAACATGGTTAATATGAGGGTAGTGGGAGATGTGAATAAAGCTGGCGTAGAGTTTATTGCCTAGGAATGTAGTGGAAAGCTTTGTTTATTGGTCTTTCCTCTTAGCACAAACCATTAATCAAATGATGCTTTCCTAGAAACCAGGGCAAGATTTAACTGAAGATATTAATCTATTTCTGAAGACAAAGGTTACTTTTCTTTCAGTACTCAGAATATTTAATTTAAGCTCAGAATCACTATTCTTGCTTTCAAGTGGAATTCGTGAACAAACAGTAAATGAATCAGATTAGTCAGATGCAAACTACTGAAAAATATTGCCTAGAAAAACACCAGAATAAATTGTCTAAAAAAAATGTTATCTTGTACTTAAAGAGTAGATCTAGCTAGGCATTCAGTTTAGGTAACGGGTATGGTAGTGCTATTGTTTCAGGGAGAGGACAGTTGCAATGGCCTGGGATAAATGTAGTCTTAGCTTAAGGTTGTAGTATTTGAATGCAATGTATATGTGATTGTGATATAATGCACTCATTCAAATATATAGCATACAAATAAGGCATATATATCAAACATTATATGCCTGAGTATATAATCAGATACCTTGGTAACATCAGATATCCTGGAGATATACAATACTGTATGTCTATTCACACACACACACACACACACACACACACACACACACACATACATTCTCCCACAGTTTTCTACTGCAAAACCAAAATGTGTTGACTAGATAATGCAAAGGTTAGCTACCTTCCTAATTCTTCTTAAGTAATACATATAGCTATAGAACTAAACAGAGCTATGACAGACCCACCCCCCAATTCCTTACATGTGTCTATGAGGCTGAAGGCTAAGCTTTAGAGTGCACACATGTGTTTATCTGTGTGTGCTTTGACCCTACTAGGTAAACTTTTAAATTTGTCTGTACTTTTTAACTCTTAAAATCTATTTGTTGTTAGTACATGGTATTATTTCACATTTCTTCTGGTAAGTAATTTTACCTGGCTGCTCTCTTATCTGAACAAAATAAAGTATGTTTTCACAAGCTGCAGGTACATAGTATTACATTTTGCATGAGCTTTCTTGTAACCATGACATAGCTTTTCTTGAGCTTGTATATGCAATAAGTAAGAAAGCATGCATGAACTGTTTTGATACTTTTGCATATTTTCCTTGTCTTGGTGTTTCCACAATAGAGATTCAATAAAGGAATGGTGGTTTTCTCATTCTTCTATCATTTGACACACAGGTAACTGATATATTTCATTTTTAATTTATATGTATATATTTTTTCATTGTACTGTGTACATTGTTTATAATTAGTCTTGTAGTATCTTATTCCCTCCTAATTTAGTTAAAATAAATGGAAATGAATTGCACGGTCCTTTTACTACATGCTCCTTAAGATAGTTTTAAATGAACACTTCAGTGTTAAATGATTCTCCCATTTTTTCTCTTTATTTTTATTGTTACTGTGATTATTAAGAAACAGAAATGCATTTTTTTGGCAAGAATCAAGCCCTATAATTGTACTTTTTAATTGTAAAGAATGAAATATTCATGAAGGACAACCAAAGAGATTAGTTTTCTTTTCTACTCATTCTCTGAGTTGATGCATCAATCTTCCATGTCCTCACAGAGATGCATCATTAACTTTCTAAAACAAACAAAAACAAACAAAAAAGGGCCACTTGCTTCCAGTTTCATTTACTTACCTTTCAAAATAACAGTACAGTAATTCTGCTGATCACATCATTTTGTTCAGCTTACTGCCTATCTAAGCATCATTGTGGGGGAGGCAATAGATCTGGAAATTAGTGCTAACAGAGAAGGATGTATAATTCCAAATACTTGTAGTCTTTATTGGTGTCTTTTAATCATGACTACCTAGTCAACATCATTTCCTACTTGGCACTTCTGATACTTCTCTGAATTAGAAAAAGAAATATGAATAGGGCCACAAAATATTCACAGAGTTCTAAAAGTGAGACAATGATCTATTTTTTGGTTTGTCCACAGACAAATTTGTTTTTACATAAATGGCTTTTTTTTACAAAATTGAAATGTGAATATATTTTTATTTTTCCCAGTGAATACACAATACACAATTTTTTGACAATACTATGAATCAATTTATGCCAATTTCTTTGCTGATCTAACAATATCAAATGAAACACAATAGGGTTTGGGATATTGTTTGTTGACTCAAATAAACTACAATGAAAAAAATCCATCTATAAAACAAAGTATAAAAAGTCTACCCATGGCCACAAAATCCCTTGTCTTGTAACACTTTAAAATCACAATGAACATTTTTAAAATTATGAGAGTAAAAAATATTTTTGTAAATTGCATGTCATTTAAAAAATGTATGGTGTTTCATTTGAAGTACGCATTATGACAAAGCAAAGTAAAAAATCATTTCACCTCTCAGGTAATGTGTAAAGACAGGTTCATTTTTTTTTGCACAATATACAGAAGTAGATGAATAAACTAACAGTAGTGAATGTTATGTTTCTGCATATCTTCAATACTGACAAGATCACTTCTCAGGGGAAGTGATCTGCAGTTGGGAGCTCATTGATGTGGTAATTGTTTTATCATCAATGAAAAATTGCATAATTCCATTAAGTAGAACTTGGTTGTATTCCATGAAACCACATACAAACTTGCAACTTAAATCCCATTAAAATGTATTTAAATATGTAGAGCATTATACTATAACATAGAACATACTAAATCTGTTTTCTTAGTCAGAGTAAGTAAATTTCGAAGGTTTTACTTCACTTTGGTTGTGTGACGCCTTACCCATTGGTCTTGACTTTCCTATATACTTCCTTGAGCTGCTCCAAATCCTATGATGGAGTTCATTGTTTCCATAACCCTGTCCTTTCCTAAGTTACTTTTGTAAAATGACATGAAAAGGGTAGGCAGACTCCACTGCTTATACTGGCATACCTGAGTTTGGGTACTGATATTGCATTCCCTAAGGAGACTTTGCCTGTTCTGAAAGAAGCTGTGCTTGGGTCTGGCCTGACTACACAGCAGTATTGCCGATGATCAAAAAATGAGGTTTCATTCCCACCCAGATTTCCTTCTGATGGCTTATGCAGGTTTCTGTTCAGACTCACAGAAAAGTGAGCTCAGTAGATTTCCATCACATTCAATCAGCTACAAAAGGGGAAGACATGGAACTCTCAGGAGGTATGTATTCCTCAGTCAACAATCCAAATGTTAATGATGAATGGATTTGTACAAATACCTAGATGATGAAGGTTTTCTGTTGTTGATAGTATGCCTGAATTCAAATTACCATAGCATGTTATCTTGTCTTCATGGCAGATATTGGGTACAAGATTTTGCAGTAATCACGGTCTGTAATCTGTATGGATCACAATCTAACTGCGTATGATTCTATACTGAAGGCAATTGGGAAGATATGGTGGTATAATCCCAAATCATTCTTCAAGTCATCATGTGTTCTGCAGATATCATTTCTTGTGACTTGGGTTGATAATAATCTGCAAATGTCAGTTACCATACATATGATATACTATTTTACACTAAATTATATTAGTCATGAACATAAAGTGAAAATACAACTAAATATATTTCTTAAAAGGTCTTATGCTTTTAAATAGAGGCCATGGAATAAGGAACTGTGAAAATGCAAAATTAAATTCATCGCGTCTTGGAATTGACAATAATTACATAATCCTTTTTGTTTTTCACAGAAACTGTTCAACTTTTCCCATTTCCTTGTACCAGAGACATCAAATTTCAATAAAACTCAGGCACTGATGCTAAAAAGTTGTTAAATGGTGTGTCAGAATTATTTGTCCCTTCAGTGAAGAAAGTTAACTATATGGCACTAAGAAAATTTTGAGACCCATGAATAACATCACACTCTATGCTTGCCTGTGGTACAGTAGCCTTGGAACCATGTACTTATGTATTTTACATAATAAGGTCATAAAAGTTGACATCTGAGCCAATAATACACAGTGTGTTGTGTCAATCAAAATGTTCCCTACTTGAAAATTGAATATTTTGACCATCACATTGAATATTTTTCAAGATACCATCTACTGAACATATCATAAGAAAAAATAATGCAAAATATTGTTTGGACTAGAATTTAAGATTGTGTAAATAGCACATGGGAAAATGTCATCAGTGGTAATTTCAGGAAGGCTATCATCTACTCGACTTACATACATGTACAGTAGCTAACATACATTTCAAAGTCACATTTATCTTGAGCATACATAATTGATGTCCAGAAACTCCTTGTTCTCAAGGTCGTTAAAACAAATGAGGCAGGACACTGTTATTAATGTCCACTTACAAGATTTGGTTTTATTTAAAAAGTGTATAAACATGCATTTTCTCCCTTTGACTGTTCTTTCCAATTTACTCATTCAAAATGGGTCAAACAGATTTTCGTTGGTAGCCAATTTCTGAGAATGTACCAGAAAATATTTAGTCCAATATATCTACTAATTGTAAACTGAACATACTGTGAGCACTGCCTTTAAGCACTTACAACTTGGCTATACATTTGGTGGCATCTATTTCACTTTTTAATCAAATGAAACACAAAATTGTATGTAGAATGCATTAGTTTTTTTTAAGTAATGAACTTAAGTGATGTGGCTACATCCTCTAGTATGTACTGTACATGTATTAGAAAGATGAGCAAGATATCGCAATATTCAAGAGTAGCCTGAGTATGCCCTAATAATAAGTTGCTTCTTTAACTATTTGCTAGATTTCTAGAGTTCATTTTCTTTGTTTCCTTGGGGAACTTCATTTTATACTCTGACTTAATGAGTTGGAAAGATTAATTATGGTAATTCAAAAATGCTGTTTTTTAAAAGCTGTAATATAAATACAGATCTCTTCAAACAACCTTGATTTCATTTTGCTCATTGTAATTCTCAGTTGGGTCAATTACAATGGCAAGTACAGTTGCTTCTAAATAAAATTTTAATTATATTTTTAAAGCAAGTTAGTACATCTTTGCTACCAGCATACTTTAACCCATATTCTGTGTAGACTTAAACTTCCTTCTTTTGACCCCTGCTTTTTTCAATAGTAAAAGCCATCTTTCTGCTTCTTAAAATTGATTCAATATCTGATTTTTCAAGAAGACTTTGCCAACACCATCATTCCTTCAAATCTTCCTATTTCTACACCCCCAAATGAAAACCATCTCACAGGATTGGTTACACCAGCATTACCCAACCTAACTTACAGTACAGAAAACTCCCTTCACATTCAATCTTTTCTTCATGTCATGAGGAGTAGAGATTTGTGCTTATCACCAAATAAAATTGCAGTGCAAAATTTAAACATAAAAAGTTACACAATTAAAAGTTAATATATGGCACCACAGCCCATTAATTCACATATAGTACAACAGACCAATAAGGACAGACAATAATATGAACAGAGCTAAAAAGAGTGAGTTTGCATAGCAATGCAAAAAAGAAATTATATACAGAGGAAAATCCTTTTTTTTCCTGGAGGGTGAGTTTGCGTTCTTTCTTTTTCTTATATACTCCTGACAAGAAAGAGTTAAGGTAGGTGGTGTAATTAAGAGGAGAACACAAGAAAATAACTGTGGGATATGTGTGGCTGTGTGTTTTTACATTGCATTTACAGTTTTGTTAATAGTACATAAATAAAGAAATTGTTCATTGCACTGTTAAATGTTATCACTTCCATGAGTTCAGACCTGATGGTCCTCAGAGCATCTTTGTATGTCCCCTCTCCGTTACTCTGAAAAACAAACAAAAAAAATCATAAATATAACATTCTCATATGTTCAATAGTCTTCTATCCCGACTAGTGATAAAATCAAAGCAATCAGAGAATAACTAAAGATTGTTAGCTCAGTATTGCATTTATGAGTTAGTAATTTCCTTTGAAGATTGACAGAGGACAGGGAAGTACTGGGAAGCTTGCAGATTTGTGATTCACATGGAGGTTTTCTTGCAGTACTTATCAGACTACAGATACTGTAAAGCAAGTTAAAAAACAACCCATGCATATGTGAGTCAAAACAGAAGCTATAAAGGAACCATGATAACAAACTTGGAATTAGCTGGTGTAGTAACTCAGATTCCTACTTCGCAGTTTTGTCAGGTTTTGCTTGCATCACGGGATGAATTATCTCCCAACACTGATGCAAAACTACCAGGAAACCCACATTTCACCTGAGGAAGAAGTCAGTTTAGAAAGAATTTATGTTCTTTTTATTTTTAAGAATAAAATAGAGACCAACTCAAGTCACGCGAACTGCTAAAATGGTTCATGAAAGCTACCAAGAGGAGTAAGATCATCTCAGTGCTAAAAAGTAGTCATGACATTCAGCTCCCATCACAATAAACAAACACAGTATCAAGTGGACAATTTGCTTCCTTTCCTTTATTGTACTCCAAATTGTACTCAAAAAGGGCAAAGCAGCCCCTGCCAAGTGGATTATATTTAACTTGTAAGTATTAATATTAATTATCGGCATTAAAAAATGGTATACAGTTTAAATAAACTTGAAATATCAATGAAATGTTTGTATCACTGACTACTGTAAACAGTTATCCTTGAGCTTATAGCCAATCCTGAATGAAATAATGGAATTTGTTTTTTTTTTTTTTTTATTTAGCAGAAGAAATTTTCTATCATTCAGAAATTTGTTTAATGTAGCGATTCCATCAGGCCAATATTCTTCCCGGATTATGATGGCCTTTAAAATAACCCAAAAGACTTACACAATTCACCTGTAAACTGTCCTTGACTACTTGAGCCCACATATCCAATGTCCAGAAGGTCACTGGCATTGCGCTGGTGGCCGCCCCTCAATACTTCGGCCTTCCGAGGGCCAGTAGACCCTTTAGAGGAAGATGTTCCCGAAGAGCTGTGCCCACCTGGAGATGGGAAGCTGGGCTTGCTGTAGGGGACCAAGGACTCCTCTAAAAAAGAAAACAAAGCATAAGAGACTAGACTGAACTATTACATGGGGGCCAAACACAAACCCAATCATTTTTTTTCATTCTTGAGCAAAATTAAAATTATGAAGTTTCATCAGTCCCAGATATTAAAGGTATTTCCACATGCAGGCAACATTTCCTACAACATACACTGAAAGGGATTAAATTAAAAGATCTTGGGATAAGTTCAGAACAGTGTTTTCAAGGTTTAAATTCATTGTAATAGAGCATTGCTTAAAGGAGCCATTGTTTTGCTTAACAAAAATGATATCTGAGAACAATTTCTGGAGTTCAGTGAAGCTCAATTTAATTTTTCCCAGTAAGACTGAAAAAAGATGAGTTTTGTTTTAGTTTAAATTATGGCAATATTCTCTCAATCAGTTGAGAAATAGAACTATGTATTAGTGACTTAAACAAGCATCTTAAATTTCTGTTTATTTCTTGAGCCAGAAATCCATTGTTTGAAAGGTTCTGTGTTTCATTAAAAGAGAACAAAACATTAATTATAGTATATTAATGTTCTTTTTAGATATTGACCCTCCAAAAATAAATTAGGTGTTACAATCAATATGTTGATGCTTAGAACTCCTCTTCTCATTATTCCAATCATTTCCCATTTCCCATCCCTTCCAACCCCACAGTTGTTTCTTCTAGTTTTCTGGGTATATGTCATTATTAAGTGAATGAAAACTGCTGGCTGAATTTACCAGTTCACCTCCTTAGCTAGTCTCTAATAAAAAGGGGCAGGTGGTATTTCTTTTACAGCTGGTAACCTTCTAAAATGTTTCATTAAATCTAAATATTGCAATTGTCATTTTCTGGCCCTTTCAGCAAAGAACTTTCCAAAACTTCAGCATCACATGATGAACAAAATGTAATTATGGAAAATGCATGGGCAAACACATACTTAGACAAGACTGAGTACAAATTAATACCGAATAGATAAAGGGAGGATTTTTTTGAAGTGTGTGTTTGTGTGTTCATTCCTAGTAGATACTAAGCAATAGTGGATGCTCCCCCCAAACATATATTTGTGTAACAGATTTACCTTTCCCCAAATAATATCCAAGCAGTAATTATGAGGTTTATGATGTGTGAAACTTTCAGGATTTTTTTTTCTCATCAACAAGAACTCTTCCCATCCAGATATTAACACTGAACTTCATTTAGTCTGTTAGAGAGTGTATGAGTTTGGATCCACCTTTTCTAACTTTATGATACCTGATGGGGCATCTACTTGCGTGCTGTGGCCTGAGTTAAATCTCCATTTTGAAACATGAGCTGCCTCTTAAATGAATGGCTACTTCAATCAATCAGTTGGAGGCAGAGATGAAGTTGACCCAAAAGAAGAAATTTAGTGTTCTTAAAACTACTCACTATAGACACTAAAGGATATCAGCATCAAACTATTTTCTGAGCACTCCAGATGAAACCTGGAGCTTTCTAAGTTCAAAGACCTTATACAGGGTTAACTTGTGGAATAGGCCCCACTGAATGTGTGCTGTTAAGCTCTGCTGAAGAACCAGTTTGAACAGATTTAAGGCAAATGTGTTCCAGATGCTTTAACAACTGCCATTCCTAAAGTACCTGGTGGGGTGGGGGTGGGGGATGGTAACAGTCACACTTTCTTGGGACTGTGCAGCACACACCTGATCCAACCCCTTGTTTGTGTGGGGCTTTCCGAGTATCTTCTTGGCGGTCTGTAGAGTTTATCCAGTCCTGGGTTGGACGCTGCCACTCTAGGGCGGTTTTAGCTGGACAATCCAGTGAGCTCTTTGTGTCTTCTAAGTTGGCCGCCTGTTGTCTCTCTAGGGAGCTTCCTTTTCTCTCTGTTGAATTTTCCACGTGACCAGAATGCTGGCTCAGGCCTATCTGCTGTCTTAAACCCTGACTTGGTGGGGGATCTGGTGCTGGGGGAAGATCTAAAAATTTTGAATAATGTTTAGAATGAACTATGATTTAATGAAAAATACAAGTTTAAGTTGAAAAACTGAAAAAAAAAATCCAAAAACAAAAACCCCTTGCCCTCTTAAAAGTATTACTCATGCAAAGATATTTATGGAAAATAAAAGTCAATTAATGGCTATTCAAAATGCATGCTACTGATCTGTCTTCTATCTTCTTGCCATAGCATCTTTGAGACAAAAATTGATCCTTTTCATCTTTTCATCAACTCATTCATATGTTCAACTGGGAACATATTTTCAACAACATACTATGAGCTAACATTCAAGGCAAAGGATGGTTTGTGGTTTACATTCAATTTCCCTCTCTTCAAGACATAAATACTATGAGGGAAAAATCACTATAGATTCTAGCAGCTGTCCTAGTAAAAGTCGCTGAGCAAAAAAGCTCTTTGAATAAACTCCACTGGAAAGATCATGCTCCAGAAGTTAGGGACTACAGGCTGTATCATATGCAGCCTATGACTGCCTCTGAGCAAGTGTGTGCCATGTTGAGCAACAGTCAAAGGGTTAAGCTAACTTTATTAAATGCAATTAACATTCTGCCTGACAAGTGATCCTGACTGTTCGTTTCATGAGTTAGCTAATGAGTTACAACTAATACACTCTAATCTTCCCTTGTATTAATTTTAATAAGTAATAACCGATGTTCAGAGCACAGATTGAATATGCTAAATGGTGAGTAGGGTAGACAATGTATTGTAGAAATTAGAGATGGAGAGGAAAAGATAAATTTTTGAAAGAACTTTTTAGAGGAGTTTGGATATGCCCAGGGTTGTTGGTACACTGAAAGAGCTTTTAAAATTAAACTTTGGAAATGAAGAAAAACTAAAAGTTGAGTATGAGCTAATTTTTCATTTTCCTTTGCTAGCTCTTCAGATTTTTATCTTTATATTTTGAATGTTTTCAATTATAAAATTACATTTCTTTTTATATCTTTCTAATATTATGTCTGAAATGACATGACTAAGGATTTTGAAATCTTTTAAACATTCATTTGTATCTGCATCTTCCTATTTTTCTTATATACTGTTGTAAATTTCTTGGCTCAACCTAAGATTAGGCAATTATGTTGCTTATTTATAAAACTTATATATCATACAATATACAGTTATTACATGAATAAATGATATTCTACTTAGTGTGGACCATTATTTTTCATTCCTTTTTTTCATAAATACGTTTTTGCTTCTAATGATACTTTATGAAATCAGAATGGTAAAACCAAATGCCTTATACACGAGAAGCCCCTCTCTTAAAAAGTGCTCAAGTGTCCACTCTAAGGCCTTTAAAAGCTTTACTCTGTTTTATGAGAAAACTTTAGTATCTTCCATTGGGAAGATAATAATGGTTTGTTGAGCATTTGTTCTCGAGGTTTGAAGCTTAAGTAGCATTCTCAGCTCTCATGAATGTCTTCATGTCAGATTACAAGCTACTAATAATTAATGAGAAAAGGGATACTGTCTGGGTGAATAGGATTGCATTTTGAACATTTCTTCCAAAATGAAGAGCTAATGCAATAATGCACTATCTGTTTGCATGATAAACTAATGAGTTTTGTATTTCCTTTACATTCAATACTAGCTTCCTTTGCTGTGTGTTATTATGAATGCAAATTAATTATTTCATTTGAGTTATTAGACTTAGTCTGTCACTGAGGGGAAAGGATTGTATTGGCTTCTAAAATAACGTATCTTGTCATTGATTTTTATTCTCCATCTGAGCTGTTTAATTTCTAAAATGGCCAAAATGGCATTTGCTTATGGCAGCTAAAATTCTGATGCCTATTTAATTTGACTTGAAATTATAGAGCTTTGTAATTATATAATATCCTTGGAGATTTTATCTTCTAAGAATAAAGGACATTGCATGCACATTGAAATAAACTGGAAAGAGATGGAATTACAGATGATTGTGGAAAAAATAAAGGTATATAATACAATACATTTACTTAAATTAAATTCATTATTCAATTCTTTGTGGAATTATTTCAAGTAAGTCAATTCACTAGAGTATCTCGCTGGCCCACTGTGGGTTAGCTATTGTCAAGCAATGACAGTCCAATGACATGGGTACCTTATTATTCTCATTTATTTTTCAGGTAAATGGATGGGGGTGGAACACAAAGAAACCAAGCATCTCCAGCCTAAATCTCTCTTTTCATAAGATCCAACTCGTGAAATTGTGCTCATAGGGTACAGCTTAGCTCAGATGTCTGCAAAGTACCTCAAACTTAATACTTCAACACAACTTTGCAGCATCCAAACATAAAGACATAGGTTTCTGCTACTGTGTATCTCCTCTCAGTTACAGTTCCATTCTGCTCATCCCCCGAACCATGAAATAGTCTTTGAATCCCTTTCTACTCAAAATGGTGGCCTATATTAGTTTATCTTTACAAATCCCATTAGTTCCATCTCCAATATCTTACCTTTCTTATTGCTTTCACTGATCTCATCTTGGCATGAACCGCCCTTAGTTACTGCTTCTACGATCTCTAATTATCTCTAGTTTTACACTTTTGGGCCATTTAATTCTTTGCTATACAAAATTTAGACTGACTTTTTTTAACATTAAAATATATATTATATTTTTATTTTAAAAACAAAAAATTATGCCACCATCTTACCTTAAATATATAAACATGCATTTATGGGGACACACACACAACACACACACACAAAACCTTCCAAGAATTTCCCATTCAAAATACTATAAAAATCCACGACAGTTCCTAAGCAAACAGGTCCCTAAACATTGCCCCTTGCTTGCGTGCCTGGCATCAAATTCTTTCTTATTTGCTCCAGTTATATTGCTTGCCTTCCTAAAAAATATAATCAAATATGCACCAGGATTTCAATTGCTGTATCAGCTTCTAAGGAGGACCTTTCCTTGAATATAAGCATTGTTCTTATCCTCATATTATTCCTGTCTTTTCTCATATGTCAAGCTGTTGTTGAGGCTTTCCCTGAAGACTCCCTATATTAAAATACTTCTCCCTAAAAACTTTACAATTTCCTATTGTTTCTTTCTCCATGGTAACAGCCACCATTTGCACACTTCATACATTTATATTGGTCTGACCCTCTGTTTGTTTGTTTTCCTAGATATAAGGTGCAGGAGATTAATGAATCATATCTATAATATATGCTCACTAAATGTTTAAATGGAGGGGCCAGTGAGCTCATATATTTGCAGAAAGCCACATTGTGGCAGATACAGGGAAGAACTCTTTTTCTTAACTGGGAATTGAAGACTAGGGGAAAGACAGAACAGTTTGAGAGAAAATAATCTCAGGAGAACACATTGATGGGGAACCAACCATCTACCATCTTTGGTCCAGAATTGGTCAGGATATTTCCTTCAAGGGACAGAAGACTTATATGCAACAACCCTTGCTTAGAAGAGACATTCCACAAGAGAAACAAGCATGTCCATAACTGTGTATGGGCTTTTACATAGCCTTTGGGACAGAAACTGACATTCCTTATTATTCCAAATTCCTCTCACTGGACCCAGAGAAAATGACTTCCTTTCCTCAGAAGGTAATTTGACACAGGGAGACAGCAATCTTGACAATGACATATGAAAAGTGGGATGTGCTGCTTGCTATTAGGACATTCTACTATCAACAACAATCTGTCATTATATCTTCAAAATCCACAAAGTCCAACTCTAAAATTGGTATTACTGAAGACTGGAGAGATGGGTGAGTGGGTAATATGCCTGCTCTGTATGAAGAGCTTATTTCAGTCCTCCAGTATCCACATTAAAAAAAAAAAAAGCCAGGTGCTATGATGGGCTCCCAGTGCTGGGGAGGAACAGACAAGAGTATCCTTGGAAGCTTGGTAGCTAACCAGTATGGACAAGGTTTGAACTCCAAAAACAGTGAAATACCTATCTCTAAAAGAAAAAAACATAGAGTTGTTCAAAAAGATATCCATCATTAGCTTCTGCTTTAAACATGCATGAGGCAAGCTCACATCCCTCAAAATATACACATGAACATAAAGACACACATACACCCACACCCACACCCACACCCACACCCACACAGAGAGAGAGAGAGAGAGAGAAAGAGAGAGAGAGAGAGAGAGAGAGAGAGAGAGAGAGAGAGAGAGGTGATATCTCAATCTCTCCAAATCCTAAAGCCTATGTAACTGTTTAAAGGAAAGTCACTTGACCTTGAAAGATAACTGTGCCAATGAGAATAAGATTGTTATTGTGCTAAGATGCTGAAGGTTAAATATTTGAGAAAACAGCCAACAATAATTACCTCAATTTATGTGCTCATAAAGACTATTATAAAATGTATAATTCAAAAGTTTCAGTGTGAAACGCTTATACAGTAAATGCTACTAAGCAATGACCTTCTGCAACAGAATGATTTGATCAGAAATACTTATTAATTTTGGGATGTAAAATGAGCATATCAGTGAGAGAAGTTCATATGTTGAGAGAATGAGATCAATGTGACACACAAAGTGATCAACAAATCCCCAGAGAATCTGAAGCAGAAAGGAAATGGTGATCTTTTTTGTTTGTGCATCGTGGGACAGCAAATCACGCACGTGTGAATATAACTGTGTTCTTAACTTTCATATTCCAGGATAACAGTTCCCAAAGAAACACAGCGAGACATTGAAACAAACATGCTTGGTGTTGTAAGTCTTAGCATGGTAAGATTCAAAGAAAATATAATGGTGGCTGCCTGTTTCCTCGTCCACAAAAATAAAGAACAAAACCATTATTCTTTACAGGCTAAGGTTTAACCCCATACTCTTTAAGTCTGAGGCCTAATTACTGGGTCTGGTTAGTGTGGAATAACCAATCTAGGGCTCCATGTTCATGCTAGGCAAACATTCTACAAACTGAGCCATCCCGCAGTTACATTTTAAAATTTATTTTTCGGTTGGTAAACTCACTCAACAAGGAGTAGATTTAGAACATAAAACCCATGCTCCACAAAGCCAAAAGTATTTACTATTTACACATTAACAGAAAACAAAACAAAACAAATATTGAGCCTTTATTATGGGTGGAATCATTATCCTCTAAAATTCATATATTGAAGTTAATCCTAGTATTTGTTGGTATGGTATTAGGAACTGAGACCTCTGTGAGGTCATTAGATATGAAGTTGGCTCAGGGCCCTTATCAA
>CABHPQ010160188.1:0-25584 GCA_902168405.1 Peromyscus aztecus
TAAACTTTTTAAATCTCACCAGACATTGACTGATCTACATCCATAGCTCTTAAAGAAAGGGATCGGTCTAATGATCCCTTGCTTCAACCTTGGCTAAATTCTTACTTAACAGGTGTCTAACTGGCAATCTGATTTAAAAAGACCACTCCTGGCTTCCTATCTGTCTACTAAACAAAGGTCAAACTTCTGTATTTGCCTCTAAAGCCTCCAGAACACACTTTCTTCCAGGCCTCTTATTCTCTTCAGGTACCTGGAATAGCCTGATGCCATGCTGCAGATAGATCTTGCCTCCAGTGGCTTCAGTGATTTATTAATAAATTATACCCCCCCCAAGCAGTGGTTGATAGTGTCCCCAAAGTTTATGTCCACTTGGAACCACAGAATATGACTATTGGGATAGAGTATTTGGATGTAATTAAGATGAGCAAGGTCATATTAGATTAGGGCTGGCCTAAAATCCAATGCCTGATGTCTTTATATGAGAAATCACAGAAAGAAACACACTGGGAATGAGGCCCTGAGAAGAAGGAGGCAGAAGTTGGATGGATGCCACGGTAAGCTAAGGATACCAAAGAATGCCAAAGAGCTAGGGCATGACAAGGAATCAAAGCCAGAGTCTCACCAGGATAGGAAAGAGATCTATCACTGACCTGTAGCCCCTTATCCCATCAAGGATGGTTTTCGTCAAGTTTTACATGATGCACAGCCCTGCTGATAATTCTAGCCTCTATAACTAGGAGAGAACACCTATTTAAAGCCACTGAATTGGTAGCCATATATCTCAATGCAGCCCATCTAAGTCTTCCCTGTGAAATGCTACCATGGCTCAGTTCGAAAGCCACCTTTGTCCATGACCTGTCTCTTTCCTGGGCATAAATAGGACTCCTGGACAACCATCATTCACTGTCTTGGATGTGCTCTGAATGTGTTCATCTGGAGGAGGCCAAGGATGGCTTTTCTATTCTCCATCATCCACCAACAGCCACACAGAGTGCAGCAAGTAACCAGCAAACAATGAGTGTTTGCCGAACTCATGAATCAGGAGGATGCTCCTTTTGCCGTGGCCAGTACACATCCTTGATTAGTTCTCATCCAGACTTCCATGGGATGGATTCTTCTCCCCTCCTCTCTTAAATGCATCACTCTGTCCCAACAAAAAGTGACAGCAACTATCCTCATTGGTAGCAAGTCTGTCTCATGTCTCAGGGCCAGTTCAGAAGTTGTTTTTCTTGTCTTTCATCCCAAGGTTTTTAATTAACTGAGGCCTCAGAAACATCTCATGCCGTGGACCCTAGAGACCAAAGATGTTTATTCATCCAGAGCAGGCAGTGCACAGGTGCAGAAGCCTCATCTTATTACTCTGGGATCAGCCCCAGCGTTGATCTGCAAGGCAGACATCTGACCGCATCGCTGAGATGCCAAGACCAGGTTCTCTCTGATCTGCCTTCAAGTAGAGACGGACACCAGAGCCAGAAGTCAGCAGGTACAGCTGTCTTGGGGCCTTCTGCCACCTGTGGATTGGGGTCCTCACCTTTGACCTCCAGCCCTACAAAGAGATCTGTCCTTAGACCAGCTTTCCCAGCATCTAGGACACTGAACAGGTGACATTAGCTTCCCAAGGGTAAGAGTGATGCCTGGGAGTTAAAGCAAGTGCCGTGGGTCAAACACACCTGGGTTCCAATCCCAGCCTGTTACCCAAGAGTCCTTGGGCCGTAGGGAAGTTATCCAGCTTTTCTGAACCTGTTTTTGTTGTTTGTCATCAGGGAAACTGTCATATCGACCATACTGGGGTTGCTGAGTTTACTGTAAAGCACTCAGCAGGGTGCCCATGGCTGAGTAAACACTCACTAACAGCAGCCCTGGCTCTTGTCCTCACTACTGATCCTTAGGTGCACATATTGGGACCACATTCCCACCTTGGTGAGGACAATATTCACATATCCAGAAACTCTCTCCCTAGACAAACAGAAGAGACAGTGCCACCAATGATGGGGAATGGCGTGAGACACAAGAACAGAAGATTGGGGCTGATTCCCTGCCTGCTGGATGAGTGACTCTGGCTCAGTTACTTTAGCTCTCTACGACCCTATGGGATAAATTGATACACCCGAAATCCAAAACTTTGCCAGCACCAATGGGCCTGGATAAAGGATATTCAACTGACATCCTATGTAAATATTCCAAAATCTGAATACTTCAGAACTCAGAAACACATCTGGTCTCTAGCATTTCATATTATGGAGCATTCAACATGCACTGTATGTCTGGGCCCAGTACACACTGTTGCACCCCTGTCTGTTCACTGCAGAGATTCCTTCCAGACTTTGGTGTCTAGATTGTGGGAAATTGTTTGATAAACACCCCAAAGCCAACTTGGTTTCCTTCCCTTTCTTGATAGGCAAAGATCGCAAGGCCAAATTTGCAGGCGCTGCTTATGAGAGATGGAGCTCTTGCACACTCAGGCATCTCCAGACTGCGGCTGAGGTCATCCCTACTGTCTGCTGCACTTTGTATTGGCCTCTCTTTCACAATTGCCTTCATTTCTTCACTTGTTTTTAATGCAACAGCTCAGCGGGAATGACTCTGGGCTACCCTAAATCCTTTGTGAAATGAAGCACATCTCCAATAAATACACTGAATTAAAAAAGCAGAAAGGGTAGAGACCAGCAAAATCCCCCACAGACTTTCTCAGCTTTGAGCTTCGTATCTACCACACAGGAGGCCATGGTGATGCCGCTGCTGCCTATAGTGCTGCTGATGAGGCACCTGGGTGCCGGGAGCTCTTTGTCAAGTGTCCCTGGCCTCCTCACAGAAGCACTCTGCCTCTGTCTTCCTTAACTCTACGCTCAGACAAGGAAAGTCATTGAGCTTGTCAGCCACCAAAGCGCTAATCCCACCGTGCAGCAATATGGGAAATGATTGCAGCCAGTGAGGATTCACCGCAGCCAGCAAGGACTCACTGTTGATGTGCTCTGGGCACTGGTTCTACTGATGGCCTCCACCCAAGCCAGGATGGGGCACACAGCTACCAAAACACATGGGCTGGGGGACCGGAAGCCAGGTGACTGAGGCAAAACACCAGGCAGGACGCTGAGGGCCAAGAATCCCTGCCTAAATACTGCTGCGCTGCTTTTGCCTGGCTCACAGGTGGTTGGCGCAGCCAGCTACCGTCTCTCATCTCATTAGAATGCAATGGCAGGAAGAAACACACAGCGCACTGTAGGTGCTGTGTCTTCTATGCGATGTTGGCAGATATAAGCACATCACAAGCATGGAGCCTAAAGGGAGTGGTTCTGGAGAAATGGAAGCTGCTTTATAAATGTCTCCACCCTGGCAGCTGAGGGACACCAAGGCAGGAAAGTGGGTGACACGTGCTGCTTTGGGCATGTGTGGCCGATACTGGAAAGCTTTTCAAGGTTAGAGGCAAAAGAAAAACGATGAGGAAGAAGAGAAAGAAAGGAAGGGTGGGAAGCAAGGGATGCAAAGGTGAGCAGACTGCAGAACAGACAAGATTGGCAACGGGGACTCCTCTTTCCACCCTCCCGCAGGAGGATCTTCCCGCCAAAATGCATTATCGACGTGTTTCCTTCCAATACAAAGGACTCCCATTGGCTAATGGTGTGTTTTTTGTTTTTTGAGACAGGGCTTCTCTGTGTAGCTTTGCGCTTTGTAGACCAGGCTGGCCTCGAACTCACAGAGATCCGCCTGCTTCTGCCTCCCGAGTGCTGGGATTAAAGGCGTGCACTACCACTGCCTGGCTTGGTTAACGGTGTTTTAATCGGCCAAGAGTAAACTTAAAAAAAAAAGTTCAAGCGGGCCAGTCCATGTCTGTTTATAATCCCAGCAACTCCAGGAAGTTGCTGAGGCAGGTGGATTTCAAGTTTAAAGCCAACTGGGCTCCACCGAGATCCTGTTTCAGAAGTACAAGACAAAGAGTGAGAGGACCCAGCCCCAGCGCTCTCAGAAGGATCCCTGCTGATCAGCGGGAAAGCACACTCAAGGACCCCCCACTGTGCAGCCACCAGGGAACCCTACCAGCTACTGTCTCACAGAATGATCATGGCTCACAGAGAAGCTATACAGAGTACGATCCAAACCAGGATGATCTAGCGTTCAGTCCATGGGTTTGCTGCCCAGTAGCCCACTTTTGTGCTTTGGAACTCTTTCTCCCTGTCCATTTCAGAGCAAATTTCACTTTGTGCTTGGGTAAGCACCATTTCTGTCTTCGTTTCTCACGCTTTCCTTTCCCAGGCTCGCTTCACACATAGCTAGAATCCCTTGGTAGCAAAGGATTCAGAATGGGAAATTCCTGACCCCCAGAACCCTGATGGAAAGATTCCTGAGACCCCCTTCCCCCTCCCCCCATCCCCTTCTCCTCTGCCCCCGCCTCCCTCCAGGAAGGAATTCTACTGACAGGAATGTGTCTTATCCATGGATATCAATGGTTATCACAGTGACTCTTGCCGGGAGGAGCAAAGCTCAGGGAAGAGGGCAATACTGCTGTGGTACCCAGGGGACATCCTCAAAATGCTGTAGCATTACCTCCCACCCAGGACCCGAGAGAGAACTGAGCCCATCTGAAGGTTACCTCGGTGCAGCACTATGTGGTCGATCATGTTGCGTTTGTATTTGGTGTGATAGAGGCAGAGAGGACAGCGGAGGTCTTTGGGGCCTTCCTCTGGGACCGCCGAATGCCCAGCTTCCACGTGCATAGTAAAAGCAGATCTACGAGAGAAGGGACAGAGACCATAACAAACAGTCACTGATGTGTCTCCTGCGGGCACACCTCTCACAGGTGTCCACATTAGGCTCTGCTGCTTGAGAAGCCTCAACTGAAGCTGTTATGTTTGCTGACCACAATCCCCTTGGCCAGCTAACCAACCCATCAATGAACAGAGAGATACAGTGGCAGCTACTCAGAACCTTTGCTACTTGGCTGGGATCAAGGTTTCGTGTAAAAAGAAATAAATACCCTAAATACTTGATTCTTGAAAATTAGAAATTGCCTGTTATGCCAAGTCTGGTGGAGCATGTCTATAAACGGCAGCTGCTCAAAGGGCTGAGGTTGAAGGATCACAAGTTTGAGGCTAATGTGGGCTAAATAATGAGTTCAAGGCCAGCCTGGATAACTTACTGAGAACCTGGATAGATCGTCCAGCACCACACAGACACACAGAAATTACCTATTAACTAATACAAAAACAAAATCCCTCAGAGGACCAACTCTGTCTCCCATCGGGTATTGGAAGGACTGTTTGAAATCCTGGCTGACTCATAAGCTGCCTTCATGAGTTTTCACACCTTCACACGTAAAGCGTGAGAACAGGTTGTTCAGGTGTCAGTCATGGTGACTGCGACTAGGTTCCCTCAACTCAGAAGTGCAGCAGCTTAAAAGTGGAGAAGCCCTGCTGCCTCTCCCTCCACCCAAACTTGACAAAACCTTGAATGTCTCATAGCAAATGCACGATGGGCAGATAGGATTGCCCAGTGGTCAAGCCTGCTGCCAGGTCTGATGATCTGAGTTCAACCCCCAAGACCCACATGCTGTTAAGAGAGAATTGACCCCCACAAATGTGGGACCTCCCGTGTCCTCCTGCAGTCCCACATGTGCATGGTGACATGGGTGTGTACACACACAGATAAACAGATCAATAAATGGTAAGAGTTCCTTTTAAGGAAGGGAGTGGGCGTTCCCCTTTGGCAATCTTCCTCTAATGAGTTCTTTCTCACATTTCCTTAATATATCTACATTTGCTAAAAAAAAAAAAAAAAAACCAAAAATGAGACCTAGAGTTTAAAACACACACACACACACACACACAAACACACACACACACACCCCAAAAGAGGATGTTCTCTGAAAGAAAAAACATGTTTCATTCCATGCACTGGACCAGGGCAGTCCTTTGATCCAGTCCCACATTGTTTAGAAGCCCATAGGCTCTGATCACTTGTTCTTAGGTAACTCTTGTCCCCCTTCCACAGGTCCCAAGCAGTCTTTCTGAAAGTAGCTTCCTTCTGTGAAGACTGAACTCAACCTTCATTTCACACATTGGCAGAAGAACCTTCCTGTGGTGGTATTGTGTTCCCCAAAATATTGTGCACCCTAATAAACTTATCTGGGGTCAGAGACAGAACAGCCACTAGAAACAAAGGCTAGAAAATGGTGGCACTCACACCTTTAATCCTAGCACTCCAGAGGCAGAAATCCCTCTGGATCTCTGTGAGTTCAAGAGTCCACACTGGAAACAGCCAGGCATGGTGACACACGCCTTTAATCCCAGGGAGTGGTGATAGAAAGCAGAAAGGTATATAAGGCGTGAGGACCAGAAACTAGAAGCATTTGGCCTGGTTAAGCATTTGGCTGGTTAAGCATTTGGCTGGTTAAGCTTTCAGGCTTCTAGCAGCAGTTCAGCTGAGACCCATTCTGGATGAGGACTCAGAGGCCCCCAGTCTGAGGAAACAAGACCAGCTAAGGATCCAGCGAGGTGAGGTAGCTGTGGCTTGTTCTGGTTCTCTGACCTTCCAGCATTCACCCCAATAACTGGCCACAGGTTTGATTTTATTAGTAAGAACTTTTAAGATTCCTGCTACACCTTCCTGGAGCTGGAGAGGTGTAAGGGAAGAGTGTGGTGAGGGCTGGAGCAGGGGCAGCCACTTGAGGTTTGCACAACGGTTCTTCCCGCCACTTACTTAAAGCCCGTGTAAAAGGAGCAGTCTTTGCACTTGAAAAGCTTCTTCCCTCCGTGCTTGTCCCGGTAATGGCGCCTGATGCTCTGGATGTAGCCAGAGGAGAATTCACAGAATTCACAGTGAAGAACAGCTTCCGCCTTCTGGTCCGTGCCGGCGGCGGCGGCGGTCCCTGAAGAGGGCACAGGACTCACACGGCTATTGTTTCTTGCCAGGGCAGCTGACTGGTAGTGATTCAACTGCTGCTGAACATCGGGGGGCTCCGAGTAAGAGGAGTCTGTGGAGAGACAAGGGACAGTGACGTGGGCTGCGGAGGACACCGTGTGGGGTGGTGCTTGCTTAGAAGCCCTTCACCTCAGGGTCTCTCCCCCCCCCATCCCCACCCCCGCCACTACCTCTGTTAAGACATCATCAACAAAATAGAGCACACCTATTGGGGCTGGCATGGTTGGCATGAGTGTCATGCCAGCACCTTCACACAGCATGGCAGACCTGTCATCCCAGCACCGGGGAAGCGAGGCAGGAGGGTACCCGGGAGCTACTGGCCAGCTAGTCTAGCCACACCCTCCTCAAAAAATCAAGGTAGACAGCCATTGAGGAAGACAAGAGATGTTGGCCACGTGGTGCACACACGTACACACGGCTCACACCACGAAACCATTACCACAATTAAGCTCATCAACTCACTGCCTTCCTCCCGTGGCTAGCATTCTCTGGTGTGTGGTGGGCACACTTTAGACCTTACATGACAAGGGGCATCTTCCAGCATTAACTATGGCACCTGCTGTGCACAGACAGCCCCCTCCCCCCCAGCTGTCTACCTTTCACCCTGAAAGTCTCTTCTGGCCAGCATCATCTGGTCAGTCCTGAGTAGTTCTTTAGGGGGAGGAACAACTCTCATCTTCATTACACTGTTCAACCCAGAGCTGGGAAGCACATGCAGAATGACAGATACTTCTTTTGAGTCTGACTTGGAGGGCTCGTGGCATTTAAAAATAAAATTCCGAGGTTAAAAGTTTCAAAGAGAAGGAAGAAAGTTGATTTATTTTATTTTTTTAAGGAAAGTGGAGTGTGAGAACAGGCTACCACAGAACACCCATCCTCGTTGGTGGGAGAAATGAACCAGCATAGTGCACACAGGCTTCCACACGGAAAGAGACTAGACCATTCAACAGCTCCCCACCCCCCACCCCCCCCCCCCCACCCCCCCACCCCCCCCCCCATCCCCTGCAGCCCAGATTTCTTCACATCAGCCACATTATTTAAAAAAAAAAAAAAAAATCAGTCTTTAACAGGAGTGCTCAGGCACATGGCACTCCCACAAATACAAAAGTGTTTTATGGCTTTGGAGTCAAGAGATTTAAAATTTAAAATATAAAAATCCGATAGTGTTCTCCTGGAAGAGCCGTTTAAAGCTTAGTCAGCATTAAGATGGAGATTTATTCACAAATCCCATTAAAATGAAATTCCAAACAAGTTTCTCTGAAAGGTATTTTTAAGTTTGCAGCTCTGAGGGAAAATGATGGCAGGAACCTTAGCCCCAGGAGCTTTAATGGCAGGTCCTCGTGAAATGGGACGGGCAGGAGTAGGAAGGACACCTTTTCCCAGTACAGTCCTTGGGATTCGGTGGTCCCAACTCAATGACACTGTCTCACACAACCTGCAGCTGCCTGTGAAGACTTGGAGAAAGCCTGTGGGGACCACCCTGAAGGACGGCATGAAAACAAAGAACTCTCTCTTCTTCTTTGTAAGCAAAGAGGGGACAGACAGTATACAAGCCTTCTCCCCATCTGATGGACACCTCATTCTACAAAGTTCCCCCAGGTGGGAAATGGACCAGTCTTGTAAAATCTACTATTTGATCAAACCAAGATCAGCTATGGTTCCATTGGCCTCTTGGCCAAACGGGAAGGAGCCGCCTCCCTGACTCCAGGGCGGCACACCACACCCCCCCACGCCCATCAAAAACCCTAAGATGCCTTTCACTTCTTGTTGCCTTGTCTGTCCTCCAGTGTACATTCCTTAAGATAGAGAGAAACCCTTTTGTAAACAAACCCGCCAGGCACAAAACCTAAAACAAAAGGGGAGCGGAGCAATCTACAAGCCTCCCCGGGTTCACCAGCAGGTGTACATGGGAGACAAAGGAAGAAAGGAAGGACATAACCCGTGCATTGTCTCGGTTGCTTTATCTCCACTCCTTTATCCTTCTACCTGCTGCTGCTGAACCCACCCAGGACCACAACAAGGGACTGACTGGCAGCTCCCATTCTTTCCTTCAGTAGCAGGGTCCTTTACCACTTCTCAGATTGTGTCTCTGTTTAAGCCCCAAGACCCAGTTACATCGCAACTCAGTGAAGCTCCAAACACTCCACTCTCCTGTGTTCCAGTGTGGGCTGAGCACAAGCAGCCAGTGTCCCCAGAAGTCCTAACCCTCTTGATAGAGACAGCCCTCCTCTGTCCCCTCAGCGCTGCAGCATGGATTTCGGAAAGCAACAGGCCACAGCCCATTCTTGCTGAAGGAGGTCTGTTCCCCAATGACAAATCCACCCAGAGAACAAGGAAATGTCCTAAGGAAAGGTCCGTTTCTTACGAAGTGGTGGAAGCTTCCTCAAGAAAGGGCACACAGCTAGGGAATCTCATAGGTTAGTATTCATGCAGAGCACATCTCAGACAGCAGGTACCTGACAGCTTAAATCCCTTCCCAGCAAAGCTATAAAGAAATAAATGGATGGCTCCTAGTCAGGCATTAAGGCAGGCTAGCCCCTTTCCTCACCTGCCTCTCACTCAAGCAGACTCATGTACCTATCGCTTAGATACTCCTCTAGAAGGGAGTCAGTCTCCTTTTAGTAAACACACTTGGTTGTGGCTGTTTCTCGACTCTATTGCACATGATACCATCCATCAAAAAACAAAAGCCAAACAACAGCAACAAAAGCCACTCAAATTCTAAAATGCAAATTCATATATTATATGAAACTCAAAGACAAAGATGCAAGAATGCTTGGCGGAACATTTCAAGAAATGAGACTCAACAATGCAAAAGAAACAGCTGCCACTATCCATGCTCTGAGTGCCTTTCCCCCGCCTCCTGCTTAAAACCAGGACTGGTAAACTCACACATGCAAAAGCAAATCCCAGTAGCTACGACACATCTGTAACAGTTCCCAGGGCGGCAACCCACTTTGGGGGACCTTTCAGAACTTGGCTTTCTCCCAGGTGCCGGGACCCACCCCTTTGTTTGTAAACAACCTAACATTCGGAGCACTGATGTCAAATGCCTGAATTTGTATGACTCCACTGATCTTGAAAAGGCCAGCTTGTTATGCAATAGAAGGGTCCAATTTGCTCATGAATTGCAGCCCTGAGGTCCAGAGGAGGCTTTTATGTGGAAGCAGGGACAGGCAGACCTCAGAGTTCAAGACCAGCCTGGTCTACATAATGAGTTCCAGGCTAGCCAAGGCTAGGTCGTGAGATTCTGTCTTATAACAATAATGAGATGTTAGAAAGACTGTTCTCACACACCACTCTAAAATTCCTCATGCTGACAGGAGGCTGGAAAGGTACGCACTTGGGAGGAGGCAGGATTCTAGGACAGCTGGAAATTTCAAAGCAGAAAAAGACTGCATTCCAGAGGTACCTCCCCAGTCCTCTCTGGTTTACTGTGTTCCTTAGAGGGCTACTTGGAAATTTCTTGCTAATTCTAGAAACCCTTGAGTGGCTAGTCAGAGCTAGGTGTTAATCCTCTCACTTTTAGTTTTTCTCCACCCTCCGAACATTAGCTATTGCAGAAACAACCACAAGACATTTGCCTTCACAAGAGCAAAGGCAGAAAGGTGAACTTTGCAAGAACGGTGTGCCTGGAAGAAGGAGCCTTTTGACCGAGCCACAGTGCTGAACACACATTTGCTAGCACTGTCTTGGGGCCAGGGTATGTTGCTGGCTCTGGGGACTCAAGGCCAAAAAGTCATGAATGGTATCTTCTAGCAACTCAAATCTGTTACTAAGTGGTTGCAGTGCCCTAAAGAAATGGCTCAGGGGAGGGAGCTGAGGAAAATTCAGACCTTCTTCACATCTCCAAAACTCATTTCATTCAATGAAGCAATAAAGGAGGCAAAGAAAACAAATGGGCAGTCTCAGAGAGCTTGTCCACTTGAGAGATGGAGGCCAGAAGAGTAGGAATCAGTGGTGCAGGGGGAAGATGGTCCTCTTGCGTGCTGAGTGATACAGAATGGTCAAGTCTCAATTTTCTGCAGCTCCAAAAAGAAGCTAGGAGAGAGAGACAAGGGTAGCCAGCAGCCACACTCAATTGTATGTGAACTAAGCTTTTAAGACAGACTTGGGAGACAGGCTCGATGATTAGTAGGAATCAAATACCAGGAAAAATAAAGACAAAAGAATCTTAGGTAAGTCCATTGCTGAGGTGGACAGAAGGCAAAGGATTATTCATCAGCAAATATTTACTGACCATCGAGTAAACAGGAGACCTGTTCCGGGACAGTAAGACTTGATCCCTGTCTTCCAGCAACTCATTGTCTCAGAAAGACATAGAAGCGATTGATTACAATATAATGCAAACAACTGGACATTTTATAGAGACATCTGCACAAAGAAGGGAGAGGAAGAGGGACAAGCAGCATCACTTAGTGACTGATCGTGGGAGTGAGGGAGATGAAGCAGGGCTGTCGAGAGAATCCCGATTATCCATTAATAAATATGTCTGGTATTAATTACTGTGCTAATTAATGAGATCAACATAAGACCTGCAGATACTGAATGTTTCATGCACCCCAGCTCTAGTTTACATCATACATTTAGAGATGAGTAAAGAGAAATTTAAACAACTTCATTCTTACAATGGAAAAAAAAAAAAAGATGATGGGCACGAGATGGCTCGGTGGCAAGGAGCATATCTTTGCTATAATCTGCTACAGCAGAGGACTCACGCTGGTTCTCGGTACCCACATCTGGTAGCTCAAAAACTCCTATACCTCTAGCTCCAGGAAATCCAACACCCTCTTTTGGCCTCCTCAGGTACCTGCACTCAGTTGCACATAACCACACACACACATACACACACACACACACACACACACACACACACACACACACAGAGGGGTGTGTAATTAAAAATAAAAACAAGGGGCTTGAGAGGTGGCTCAGCAGTCAAGAGCCCTTGCTGTTCTTGTAGAGGATCTGGGTTCATGTCTCAGGACCCCCACCGGTGGATAGGTAGCTCACAACCTCCTATAACTCAAGCTCCAGGGGATCTGCCCCTCTCTTCTGACCTCTGTGGGCACTCAAGCACATATATACATTTAGATACATGAAGACACAGACATACACAAAATGAAATATTAAAAATGAGTCTTTTTAAAAATGAAGATGGGAAGAAGGAGAGTGAATCTAAACAGAAAAGCACAGACAATAGAAAGGAGGTGGTATAGATTGTGTACACAAATCTTTCAAATCTGCAAGTTCAACAACAGTGTAAAAACATCAAAGCAGATAAGCATGCTGATGTGCCCTTGTAATTCCACCATCCGGGGGCAGAATCCCACCATCTGCTCCGGGGGCAGAATCATGAGGGTCACGACAAGTTCAAGACCAACCTTGTCTACATGCTAAGTCCCAGGTCAGCCAGGATCATATAGCAAGACCTCATTCTAAAAAACCAAAAGGAAGGTTTATTAATACTACATGGGTTGTAATTCTCTTCAGAAAAGCAGATAATTCATCAGCTAAAGGTTGGTTAATGTAAACATGTGGAGATATCCAAAACAGAATGAGGGATAAAGGGGTAAAACTGAGATAAACAGGAACATGGTCACTACCTCTAGCCAAGAAATGATGGAAATGGAGAAAGACTCACTGATCATGGAAGGAGAAGAGAGTTGTACTGTAGTTGACAGCAGGGAGCTTCTGGCACGGTATACAGCTTGTATGATACAACCACTTAGAAACTTTGACAAAAGACCAAAGCAGTCTGAGTATTTATGTGTATGTCAACAATATCCTAGGAATCTGGAGGGAAAAGAATTCTGTTGCACTGGGAAACATAATGCCCCATTGGGATGATAACACCAGTCCTTCATCTACAGCTCAGAAAGGGACTCAGGGGATGCCTCAAAACCACTCAATATGCTAGAAACCAGCTATCTCAAATTCTTCCTCTTGCATTTGGAATGTTGGTGCATGGCTCTTGTATTCACTCACATTAGAGGTGTAACCATGTGCTAGACAAAGATCTCATGACTCCCCATCATTGCTGCTCTTCCTCTCCACCCCATACCTTTATACCCATTGATCTCTTGGGTCCTCACATTCCACAATTACAACTCAGCATCCTACCTGCTCCTACTTCCTCCAAGATCTAGACTGAGCATCATATACTACTGAATGATTATGGTACAAGGATGTATCTGATGTGCACACAGCTCTTCAGTCTTGCCCATCCCATGACTCCAGCCTCACTTTCAGCTAGTTTCTGATTCCTTGAACATGCCAAGTATGTCCTTGATCTGGTCCTTGGTCAGGCTAAGTTACTTACTGTTCTACTGCAAATTGCCACCCGGACTTCAAAACGCTGTTGGAAAGTTACCTCCTTTGTGAAGAATTTCCCACCAAACCAACGAACTTTTTATTCAAGTCAACACATACACATCTGCAATTCTCTCCATTACCTCATTATACCTCATGCTGCTAGGTCCTCTTAAGCACAGCCAACATACTAGGGCAGACCAAGGCTGCAGACCGCAAAAAATCTGCTACAGCCCCATCTTATGGAGGCATTTTCTCAATTGAGGTTTCCACCTTTCAGATGACCAAGTTTGTACTAAGTTGACCAAAAAGTAACCGGCCCATTCATGCAATACATAAAGGCCTAGAGATTCGCTACACGGCAACATGGAATATAGCCAGTACGATGCTCAGTATTTAAAATTTGGTAAGAAGGTATATGTTTTGTGTCACATTGCTCATTTTTTTTCCAAGACAGGGTTTCACTGTGTAGCCCTGGCTGTCCTGGAACTCACTCTGTAGACCAGGCTGGCCTCAAACTCAGAGATCCTCCTGCCTCTGCCTCCGGAGTGCTGGGATTAAAGGCGTGCGCCACCACCGCCTGGCTCATGCTGTTGTTTTTACAGTAATGTTTCAGTGTGTTTGGACAAGATCATCTGTTACGTTTACTTAATTATGGTACTTAAGGAAATATTGGCTGGCTTGATTTTTGTGGACAACTATGGCTGTTAAGGCAAATAGGTATTGCTTATGCTTAACTACAATATGATATAAGCTCCACGGGGACAAAGTTTCTTGGTTGGCCCTGGCTTCCCAGGAAGAATTTCAAGAAATGCCTGGAAAAGTACATAAGAAAATGTTTGATAGGCTGAATTTGTGAAGAAAATGTGTATAAATGTACATGTATATATACACATATGTGTTACTGAGTGTGATGGTTTGAATAGGAATGGCCCCTATAGGCTCATACATTTGAATGCTGGGTCATTAGGGAGTGTCACTGCGGGTTAGTATCCGGGTTTCAAATGCTCAAGCCAGGCTCAGGGGCTCTCTCTTTGTGCCTGTGGATCTGGATGTAAAAACATCAGCTCCTTCTCCAGTACCACCGTGTCTGCCTGTGTACCAGCATGCTTCCTCTCATGCTGATGGTGTCTCAGCAATAGAACCCTGGCTAGGATACTGAGAATGCAGCACAGAGCTGTCAAGAGGATTCACGGACTTCAGTAAATCTAAGTATTTAAAAAGATTTCTTGCACTCTATATGAGTTCCTTTGTACCTCAATTCTACTCTCCTTCTCAGGATCTTTCCTGCTCAAGAAAACTGGCATGCAAAATTATAATAAAAACTACAGGTGGTCAATATAACCTTCTAGTTGCTTCTCCTAAGCTGTCCCGTTTCTATGGGCCATTGCAAAAGCAAAGTGTGTATGAAATGAAGCTTTCAAATACATGCCATCTTAATTCTGGATAGTGTCTGTGGAGGACCTTGAATCTCTAGAGACAGTCACATTATTTTATTTCCTCCTTTTGATTATGTCTTGAGATTCTCCAGGCCAGGGACCCTGGCACCTCCCTGTCTTCTCTTCATCAGTGGAGTTCTCTGGCCTGGGTGCAAAAGATTATGATACAATGGCCAGGGGAACAATGGATGCTGGATGACTATATATAGGAATTCTAGGCGGTTGTCATGGAAACGAACGGAAAAACAAACACCTAATCCTCAAAATAAAGTCTGAGGCTAAACTTGAAGGAAACAGACTTTGAAAACTTCCTGTCATTCTGATGAGTAAAAACAAAACCTTGAAATATGATCAGGGAGTAGATGAAGGGGGAAAAAAAATCACAAACAATATAAAATCTCCTAGTCCTCAAAACTACAGAAGAAGCCAAAACATGGGCATTGTCTCTTTTTGAGATTTATTTGCCATTACATTTCAGTTCTCTCAAAGGGTCTCTCAGAGGCCTAGCTCTGCAGGAACTCATCTTTCTGTATCTTCCCACCCAATGGTATCAGCAACCACCAAGTCAATGAGATCAGATAAACCCGATTAATTCATTTTCCTCTTTTTGTCCAGCATAAGCCAACCATCTGGAAAGCTCTTTGCGGTCTACTCATGAATCCACTGTTGCTACTCATTCATGTTCAGGCCATCATGGTTGTTCATTTCAAGCATCCTCACAGACCTATATTTCCACTGCTTTCCCCCCTTGGAGTCCTTTTCATTATAAGACCCAAGTGTAATCATGACATCCACCCCTTGCAAGAAAAAGAAAACATCCTCACCCCAGATCTACATGGTTCCCATACTGTATGTAACACTAAACACAAAAGCTTCTTAGGTATTTCAACATGAAATACTCTAATCAATCAAACAGAACGCAATTCAAATTTGCTATCACGAAGAAGATTCTCCTAGACACATGCTCACTCGATTCTCCTATGGGTTTCTTCTACTAGTACTCCTGATGCCATATTGAGATTAACTTATTTAGCCCACACACTCTTTCTTCCTTCCTTCCTTTTTTTTTTTTTTTTGTTGTTGTTTGTTTGTTTGTTTGAGACAGGGCTTCTCTGTGTAGCCCTGGCTGTCCTGGAACTCTCTATGTAGACCAGGCTGGTCTTCTTCTCAGAGATCTGACTGTCTCTGCCTGCCAAGTGCTGGAATCAAAGGCATTCACCATCACCACTGGACTCTAGTCCACACTTTCAAAGTATCCTATGCATCAGGGCATCAATCTCTCTACTACTTCCTAATTTTTTGTAAGTTGACTTCCCTTGGAACTTTGCTCAGGGACTTTATTAAAACAAGAGCCCAGCAAACCTGCTGTAAATATCCAGAGTTCAAACTGAAAACATGGCTCTGCAAAACTGAGATTTAAAAGCAAAATCCAATTGGCCAAATGCCACTCTCATTTTGGATGCCAGTTTAATAGAGCCTTCCCACTGAAACACTGACCTACTTTCACTGAAACAAGCTTAGATCTTAATTACAAGGACAATAGTTTCTATACACTGGAATTTGAATGGAAAGGAATTCAGAATCCACAGCCTTTCTAAGAAGCCAAAGGCACTCATATTTGGCTGTACCTCTGAATCAGCTGTAAGACACCACTGTGAAATAGAGGGTGCAGGAACATCTGGAAGCCATGTGCAGCATTCTCATCTTCCTTTTACGCAGCCATTGGTAGACACAGATGTTTGTGCGATGCTCAGCTGTATATAAGCAATGCACACCCATTGAATGCACCATGACTTTAACACAGTCAACCAAGGCCACTCGTATAACAACAGGGCACTTTGCAACCGATGACAAAGTATCCTCGATTGCCTTCAGGCATTTTCATCTGCAGAATATTTTCCACCATCAGGAATGTGCTTTCACTCTAGATAGGCAATATTCACGTTGTTCAACTTACATAAGGGTTTATGGTGGCTCAGAAAAGCTGAGATGGCTTCATGTTAGGCAGACAGTCCATGGAGAAACAGCAGCCTAACCTGGGGCGCCTGTGTGGCCCAGTTTTTAAAAAGTGTCCGTCCCCCACCCCCACCGCGCGCTCCTGCCATAGTCATTAAGATACATTCTTCACTAGATGTTTTTCATAACTCAAAGACTATTCTTTAAAATCCTCCTTGAAACAGGCTGGGAATTGCAGGGAAGCCAATGAATGCAAGGGGAAGGGGCCTTTTCCTAAGAATTTTTTTTCTTTCTTTAAGGAAACTCTGGGTGGCATCTGCCATTGTTAATTGAGAGGTTCTTACAATACCAAATGCATAATTCACCTGTGACTCTTTTGAATTGTGTGATGAGGAAGTAATGTTTCCTGCTGCTCCTTTAGATCCTATAGATGTCTTTATCACACCGAACTAGCCAACACAAAGCACAGAGTACAAAGCCTTCTTTCTAGAAATGACTTGTCCTCCTCCACAGAGAGCTCCTGAGTAACCTCAGAAGGTATTTAGAGCTCACAGGCCATGGGTGAAACCATGGTGCTTCCTCAAGACCTTCCTTGAGGGGAGATGCCCACGGACTTCAAGGAGCTGGTCACAGTGTATGGAGGGCTGGCTATAGGCCGAGCTGTGTGAGCCAGACAGGAAACCAATGTGGAGATCGCTTAAAAGATTAATCAGGAAGAAAGCGCATCTGGCCTAAGCACATGTATTTAGAGACATGTAGTGCTCTGAGGGATGATATGGAAATCAGGTGAGAAGGGTGATGCCTGATCAAGAACAGGAATGAGCAGCCACACTTCAAAGCACAAAGCTATTCTAAAACCGGCCCCAAGCTGGAGTCTCTGAAGCAACAAACCCAGTGGGTTTCTTACCCTTTATTCCTTTATTTCCACATGCTCTCACTCAGTGGAAGAAAATCCTCGCTCTGGGTTAAGCTATATTTTTAATCACTGTTAAAGCAGTAGGTTCTTCCGCTAGGGTAGCTCCTCCGCCCTCTTCAGACTCACCCAGAGGAGCACTGCTCAGAGAAGCTGCCTGGGGTGGGTAATGGAAGTCTCCCTGACACTGGAGGGCTCAGCTAGGGAGACAGAGATTCACTCAGTACTGGCTTTATGTTTAGTGGCTCTGTCTGGTATGTGTGATAGTGTTACGAATCTTCACCATGACCTTATAGAATTATTGCTTCCCATTTTGTAGATGAGAAAATTGAGGGGAGAATAAGAACCAGGCCACATTCCCTCTTTAGAATGTGCTTTTTGAAAGTCTCTCATAGCCCTGGAGAAACTCTCAACCAAGCAGACTTCTGGCTGCCCATTTGTCATAGGGAGATAGATGCTAATGCCCAACTTGATGTGGCAACCGTGTGGGAGGGACAGGGCCTATTAAACAGGTAATGCTTCCAAGACTTCTCAGGTCCATCTCAGTTAAAGCCCACATCACACACACTTTGCATTGAAGCAGCGTACCCCGCCATTGTTTTTCATGAGTGAGAGAATCCCATCACCTTAAATGGACTACAGGGTGGAATGGAGTGGCAGCCTCTCACACTGTCATGATGACGGGACAGGACAGTCACTCCAGTCACTCCATCTCCACATCCAAGGTCGATGCTCACAGCTCCCTTTGGCTGGTTGTCTCTGAGCAAAGCTAAATTCATAGCTGCTGCCAGCCAGCTGGATCGATATGTTGGAAGTAGATATGGTTAAAGTGGGGAGGGGGGTCCACTGTGGGACCTGGGTCTAGAGCAGAGGCAGGGCTCAATCTAAGCAATACAGACAGAATGGTCACCCTCATTTTCTTAGGTAACAGTGCACCCAGAATGGACACCTATCAGCTTGCTACAAAGGGCTTGTCAGAGCAAATTTAATTCCCAAATTGCAGTGATTTTCCTGGCAAATAGTCTAGGATTCATTTCCTTCTGCTTTTTTCACACTGGCTTACAGTTTGAGCAAGGTTCTTGATGTCCCGTTTACAGGTGTGGCCTGTCATCCTATGGATGGATTCCCAGCCACTTTCACTTGCTTTCCTGTGACAGCATCTCCTGCTCCACCATTCTGAATGCCAGGTTCTCCCTGACGTCTGTGAGGGACAGTGTCACAGACTTCTAGGCCTGCATGACTTTGGACTTTGGGTTTTACTGTGTGACTGAGGAGGACATCTTGGATTCCCCGGGATCCTGGCTTAGCCTGCCCTGCTTCCCAGGACTGTTAGTCCATCTAATCTCCTTCCAACTGTAGGTCCATAAAACAAGTGGAAGGCAAGCAAGTCCAGAAGGCCATACAGAAAGAACAACATGGTCATGGGCTAGAGTGTGAGACCTGAATCAAACAGACAAGTCATAGGCAGTCTGTAGCTCAGTGTGCAAGAGTGAAGATATGATGGAGAGTGACCCAGGGGGAAAGCGGGGGCCACAGAAGAACTTTCCACACTGACGTGGAACTTATTTTGAAAACAAAGATTACAGTCACCGAAGGGCTTGAAACGGGGCAGCCTTATATTTTAACCATTTCCAAGTCTAGAGGTTTTACCATAGCGCTGCTCAAACCGATGAGGAAGCCAGCTTGCCTTAAATGGACTCCCCTTCCCTACTGATGACACAGTCCCACCACAACCCGACTCCACGCTCTGTTAAGTAGAAAGCACTACTGTTTCTCATCTGGATTTTACTAGTATATTGGAACTGTTCATCTGAAACTCAGTCCCTACTGTTTCTGCCACGCACATCTGGAATGGATTCCAGGTCTACCCAGGGAGAATAAAGAAGGCAACTCAGGGGCTGCCTTTCCTGTTCCCCACGTACCCTTCATGTGCAAACAAGAAGCACAGGCAGCTCTGTGGTATATTGGCACCCTACAAACAGCGTGTGCTCGGCGGCGGCATCCTAGTGGGCAGTTAATAGCCTGGAATCTTTGGAACATTTCTAGATCACTGAGTCCCAGTAACATCCAAAAGGACCCAAAGCTGCATTTTACTCTTTAGTTTTAACATCCATGTGTCAACTCAAGGACACTTAATACCCATGTCCTGGTTTCATTTTTAATTTCACCGAGTGGTCAAAATGTTATTTTGTCAACTAATACCATATTCTTCTGGATTTATTAGGTCTTTAGAAATGGTTTGCTGATTCATAACAAATAAAAAATTATTCTACATTAGTAATTTTAAAGGATGAATTTTCTTTAATTATGTGTATGAGTGTGTATCCATGTGTAAGTATATGCATGTGAGTGCAGGTGCCCAAGGAGACCAGAAGAGGATGTTGGAAGCCCCTGGAGCTAGAGTTAAGGACTGTTGTGAGCTGTCTGAAATGGGTGCTGGGAACAGAACTCAGGTCTTCTGCAAGATCTGTTCGCACTCTTAACAGATGAGATATCTTTCCAGATCCTACAACTGATAGAGAAAAAACTAACCAGACATCATATTCCAAGAATTCTTGGGTTAGCAGGGGGATCAGTATACCCCATAAACAGTGAGAATGAAATGAACAACCCTGAGGTTGTTACCTGCTTAGGTGAAAAAGTGTGGAGCTCTGGAGATTCGCATGTGTGTGTACCTGTACGTACACACACACACACACACACACACACGAGTTTTTAGATCATGATTCAGTGCTTTAAACTTTTGGAATGCAGGACACAAATAACTTTTAGTTTGTATTTACAGGACACCTCCTTCAGGAAGAGGTGGTCTTATGCCAGGTGAGTAGAACAGGAAGATGACAAAATCTTTGCCACCAATGAGTTCCCCTCAGGTAATCTAATGGGGATAGCAGAACAGGCTACAAGGAAGGGCTAAGGAAAGGCACAGCACCATGGGATTGGGGAGGAAGAGAATGGACTCCTACCTGAGGCAATCACAGAAGTGCAGGGGTGTGAATGTAGCTTTGAAGGGTAAGTGGGGTCTGGAGAGGGAGAGAAGGAGGACAGGAGGAAGCACAGACAGCTGCAAAAGGGTAGCAGGAATGATGCTCCTTCCCATTTGAGGGAAGCAGGAGAACGAACAGCCACCAGGAGAAAGAAGGCTGGAGATGGAGTGGGTTTGGAGAGCCCGGAGTCCAACAGCGTTGAAACAGGCCATAGAGAGCTGTGAAAGGTTTCTGGATAGAGAATGATGGCGGTCCGTCTTGCTGAGAATATACTGCATGGAGGTGGGATGGCGATAGCTTGGGTAAGAGATGAAAGAGGAAGCAATAGGACAAGGTAGGCAACCAATTGTCCGGCAGCCTGATCCCAGAGCTCTTTTTCCTTTAAACAAAATAAGGGACCAATAAAATGGGTCCTACATGGCCAGAAGAGGAAGAGAATTCTTGATGAGTCCCAGAGGTTCAGGAGCAGTTTGGGAAGTGACTGATGTGCTTCACGGTTGAATTTTTGAGGTGAAGGCTGAGTGAATCCTGCAGATGGAGAAAGAGAGGAAGGAACAGCAGAGCCTAGGGCTCACTGTGATGGGTCAGAGCCGTCTAGGCAGTGCTGGCAGGGTGAGAGCTGAGTGCATGAGCTTGTGAAGGGCAAGAGCAGAGGAGAACACAGATGCCAGGCCACGGTGGAAGTTACGGCAGCAGAAGTAGTTGTGAAAACAAGGTCAAGAGAAGCCATTATCCGAGAGGCCAGAGGAGGCCTAAAAGGGACATCAGGACCAAAACCAGGAAGGAGGATTCGCCTGGAAGAAAGATCAGCAGTTTTAAATACCATAGACCAAAAAAAAAAAAAAAGAACGAGGCAAGAGCAGAGACCATAGACTTGTTTGTTGGGATGAGAGTGCAAGCAGCTGAAGGAGAGGAAGTAGCAGCAGATGTTTAACGCAAGAACCCAGGGCTATTTCCAGAGAGAATGGTGCTGGAGGCGGGCCATAGGAGAGCAGTTCAGAAGAGCGCTTCGATAAAATGCTGAAAGGAGAATACAGACTCTAGCCGTTCTAGGCAAGGAAGACTGAGTGGCAAGGAAGCAAGGGAGGCAGTAGGGGTCCCTTCGAGAGATATGGGCGTGGCAGACACCACAATTGCAAGAAAAGACTTCCAGAAGGTCGTATTAAAAAAAATGGCTCTAGTATCTCAAACACCAAGTGCTTTCCTGGGGCTCCTAGCAGTACCTTTCCTAGATTCTTTAGGGAAAACTGGCACATCAACAAATGAGGTTCAAGGGAGACACATGGCAGGGCATGGCGGTAGATGCTTTTAATCCCAACACTCGGGACCTGGTCAAAAAGTTCCTGTTTCAAAGGACCGCTGTATAGAAAAGCAATTCCTACTGTCAGTATGAAGGTAATAGATAACATTCAAAATATGCATTGATAGTTGACCATGATACTGGGAATAGGTAGGTCAGTCAGAGTTTGGGACTTTACATCCCATTGGCCTATTAGGGACACTGAACGCTAAAGAGTTTCTCATAGAGCTGGTTTCCATTAAGGCCCAGAGCTCATGTTTATATTACTTGGGTCGTGGCATCAGGACCACTTTCCAAACACTGAGTTATTCTAGATTAGAAGAAAGCGAAGTAAAGAAACTTTATTTCAGATCCCAAGGCAAGACATGGGTTTCAGGAGATTCCCCGCTTTTTGATAATCTCTATTCTTTGACTGGTGGTAAATTATCATGAATTGCTAACATATTTACCTCTACTGTACATCCTTAATAATATCTAATGATGATTTTGGATATTAGAGCACATCCATTTGATCTCTGGAATGACCTTAGGAAGTGGGCATCATTATTTTAGATATTTTAGGAAAGAAAAGACTCAGAGAGGATTTAAGGATAATAATGTGTGATATGGAGCTTGGCAGGACACCCACCTCAGAGAATACATTTCATTACGTTGTGGATGGTATTTCCTGGACCTGAGCCTGCAGCAGCCCTCCACATTCCTCCAACTCAGTTATCTGAAGACTAAGTCAACGTGAACTACATGGAGAACTCATCTCAAAGCGATCATTTGTCTAGTTTTCAGTAGCTCTAGTGGAGTGAAAATGATCCTTGCTGGCATTGGCTCAATCAAAAACGAATCCAGTGACCCCCAGCAAGCGGTATATCCCACGCCAGTACTGCTGCATCCCTCCAGAATTCCCCTGAAAAGTAACTATTACGAGATGGGGCAGAGGACCCATGGAACATTTGGGCGCTTTCCCCAAGAATGCCTGATTGGCATCACAGAAACCAAGAATGAATGTCTGGGGTGGAACTTGGACAGGCTGATGGAATAATCAGATGTCACAGTTCTGTTGCTGTTGATAACCTTCACCTCCCTTCTAGATCCAGGAAGCTCAGGGGTACAATGCAAGCAGCTCCCCACAGTCTGCAAGTCGGCTCTGGGGCACAGCTGGTCTGAACAGTTGCTTTATGTGACATGACAAGTCCCAGCAGTCACCTCCCAAGACTAAGATGACCAAGGGCAAAAGTAACGACCAAAGCTTCTTTCCTGTGTTCTTTTACCTTCCCTGATTTTCAAAAATGATAAATAAATAAACAAAGAATCACTCTGACCTTGCATAGGATCACTACTTTTCTGGCCAACAGTTTTCGGTCTTTTTTCCCAATAGGTAATACATATGTCCTCAGCACACCCCCTAGGTATAGGGGGTCTCAGAGTATACTCCCTGAAATCAAAGAATACAGGAATAGAGCCATGGAATAATGAAGCTCTTCAAAAACAATAGCAAAAAAGCTATTTTAAAAGAGAAAAAAAAATCTTTTATTTTGACTATTGAACTTGATCTCTTAAATAATTAATGTTTTCTAGCTGGGCGTGGTGACTCACATCTGTAATCCTAGCACTTGTAAGGTTAAGACAAGATTGTCATGAGATTGAGACCAGCACAAATAGGATATGTGTGTGTGTGTGTGTGTGTGTGTGTGTGTGTGTATTATATGTATACACACACAAATATATATATATATATATATATATTAAACAGTTCAAGGATGATCTTGGCTATAGAATGAAAATCTATCTCAAAAAAAAAATCATTAAGACTAACAACAACAACATAAAGCTATTCTTTTCAGGGATACATTATGGAGGTTATAAACCAAAACGCAAAAAAGAATCCTGCAGATGAATTAGGAAAAACTATCTTATTTTGTTGCCATAACAACATATAGAATTCACTAATTTTAATGTGTCTGTAGGGAATTTCATTTACAATTCAACTGTCTGCCTGTGGTTTAGTTATAGTCAACATGCTTCTTCTTGTAGACGAGTTGGTGGCATTAGTCTAGCTTGCACACAAGGTAGACGAGAATTCCTTCATCTTTCTTTCTCCGAATTCCTAATTAAGAATTTACCCATGGGCAAAATTTTAAAACACTGTAAAATCATAATAATAATAAAATCACAACTTACAAGTACAATAATTTGTGATTGCCATAGCTATTAACTATACAGCTGCTCACTCCATTTTCTCTGGGACAGGAAAGGTAGGCAGCAGCTATTTACAGCTCCATTCACTCTACTCCCATCTCCTTTCCAGAAATTACTGTGGCATACTCATGTATGCACTGACATTATATGGAGACAAATCTGAAGAAGCTCACATTTATTTTTAAAAGTAAATCGGATTTGTGATTAACAAAGATAACCTGGAAAAACAGATTGGAAAAGATTGAGGTGAGAGCCAGAAAGATGGGCTGATTTCAGAGGATGATGTCGGCAATGGAAGGGGACCTTCAGGGTTGAGATTTAGCAACTGTACTGGCTAGTTTTATGTCAACTTGACATAAGCTAAAGTCATCAGAGAGAAGGGAGCCTCAGCTGAGAAAATGCCCCTAGACGATCTATAAGATCAGGCTGTGGACAAACCTGTAGAGCATTTTCTTAATTAATGATTGATGGGGCAGGGCCCAGCCCACTGTGGGTGGTGCCGTTCTTGGGCTAGTGGTCCTGAGTTCTATAGGAAAGCAGGCTGAGTAAGTCATAAGGAGCAAGCCAGTAAGCAGCACCCCTCCATGGCCTCTGCATCAGCTCCTGCCTCCAGGTTCCAGCCATGCTTGAATTCCTGTCCTGCCTTCCTTTCCTTGACAAGTTTCTTTGGACATGGTGTTTCATCACAGCAATAGTGAACCTGACCAAGGTAGCAGGTTTGAAGCTGGAGGAAGACAAGGGAGCCAGAGAAGCCAGTATGCTGGAAAAGGTTTCTCTGAATGGCTGACCTCAGGGTCTGCATCAGGTTTGGGGTGTGTGGTAAAGGAAAGCTCCAAGCAGTAGCTACAGAGAATTGGAGTTTTTGATGCTGGGTGTGGATGGAGTGTTATGGTCAATCCAACTACAGATGGGCAATTGGACACAGGCAGGGGAAGGTAACTCTCCCTACCTGGGGAGGCCAGGTTTTGGTTAAGTTACTCCATGACTATGACCTGTTGGCATTCCAGAGGTGGATGGACACAGCTGGATGAGAAAGGAAGGCTGCGAGCCTAGCACCAAGTTCACAGAGGAAGATAAAAGAACACGCTGGAACATAAGAAAAAATACAAATAAAAAAGGAATACCAAACAAAGAGGCACAAATATTCTTGAGTAAAACAATAAGAGGAATTAAGTCACCGGAGTTACAGAAAGTGGAAGAGTAGATAGAGAGAGATAGAGTAGATAGAGAGATGGCTCAGCGGGTAAAAGCACTTGCCATGTAAGCCTGAGTTCAGTCCCTGGGATCCACACAATGGATGAGAAAACTCACTCCTCCAATTTTTCCTCCAACGTGCACTGTCTCGCACACACAAACACACACACATGCACACACACACACACACACACACACACACACACACACACACAAGAGCACTTGCCATGTAAGCCTGTGTTCAATCCCTGGGATCCACACAATGAAGGAGAAAACTCACTCCTCCAATTTTTCCTCTAACATGCTCTCTCTCTCTCTCTCTCTCTCTCACACACACACACACACACACACACACACACACACACACACACACAC